>PVLD010006038.1:0-104941 GCA_004027595.1 Dinomys branickii | reverse complement strand
TTCAAGCCCAGCCTAGGTAATCTAGCAAGTTGGAGACCTGTAGAGAGAAACTCAGCCACAAAATAAAATTTGGAAAAAGGGCTGGGAGGTAGCTTATTTGAAGGCGCTGGGTTCAGTCCCCAGCACTGAGGGAAAAGGGAAAAAAAAAAAGGATCTGAAGGCAGTTGACACCCTAACAAAACCCAGTCACTCTCCCTGTGTAAAATTCCTCCTGTTGCAAGAAGGTGGTTTTTAGACTCCATTATTCCCAGTCTGTGTGATCACCGGGAAGAGCGTCAGTGTCTCATCGCTCTCCTGTCTCTCTTCTCCTTTAGACCTGTGTATGTGGAGAGTGATGTCCGTGGCCTCTTTGTAGGTTTGCAACTTAGCTCCCAGGTTGCTCACTTTTCAAGTTAGTTTCTCTAGAAGGGAGAAGATAAAAAGCAGAACTAAGTAAGCAGGAATTCTCACTGTTCTCACAAAGGGTTGATGTCTGTGGTGTTTAATGCTGCACAGTAAAGCGTGTGAAGCAACCTCCCCCAGAGAGTCTGCCTTGGTTGAAGGCAGGGGTCCCCAGCCCTGCCACGGGAGCTGGGCCGAATAGCAGGAAGAGAGCAGCGGTGAGGGAGTGCAGCTGCCTCTGTGCTGAGAGCTGCTCCCCGTCCCTGCCTCACTGCCTGAGCTCCGCCTCTTGCCGGCTCAGCAGTGGCATCAGATGCTATAGGAGTATGAGCGCTACCGTGAACTGCCCTGTGATGGATCTTGTGTTCCTCTTACAAGAATCCAGTGTCTGATGTTCAGTGGTGGAGCTGAGGCAGAATATAATTGTGTATCGCAGACGTACACATTGACCAAGAAATTTAAACCTCCCTCTCCCCAAGTCCGTGGAAAAATTGTCTTCCACAAAACCAGGCCCAGGAGCCAAAAAAGTTGTAAGAAGTAGAGGAAATTGAGCAAGCGGAATTTTTTTCTATGAAGGAAACTCACGGGACACCAGAGACCTGCAGTCACTTCTGAAATGCTTACTTTGCACCATTCACAAAAATGAATGGCAGAAGCAGGAATTGTAGTCACCTATCAGTAGTTGTTCTGGTAAACTTTTGCAGAGGATGCTGGAAATCCAGAAGAAAGATATCTGTGTAGGTGCATCTTGAAGTGTCCTGTGGAACAGCAGGTTGGTAATCAGGGCTGTCTTGCTGTCCAGGTCACAAAATGCCACATATATCCCATGCATTCAACAGTTGTCAACTTAAAATACCACAGTAAAGGTGAAGTTTGTGGCAGGGGACTGATGAACATAAGGAGATCCCACAAGGGGGGACCCAGAGACCCCCTGAGGTTCCCTACCTCCTAGGAGGTCAGTGTGGGCTGAATGTTGCTACACTGATTCTTTCATTCAGTACCATTTATTGGGCACCTAACAGGTGCTGGAGTCTTTGGTGATGATCAAGTTCTCATGAAGATTATGGCCTATTTTGGAAGACAGTGAACAAAAACCAGAAGCAGCAACTGTAATAACTGGTGACAGAATGGAAAATGTAGGGTACAGGGAGAAAGATTAACTGAGGGCTTTTTGGACTGGACTAGGACAGGGGGGAGTTTCAGAGAGAGGAAATGACATTTCAACTGAAACTGAACGCTTTGCGGAGGAAGAGGGGACATCTTCTGTGAAGATTCCCCATGGAAAACACCTGACATTGAAAGGACAGAGAGGTTGGGTAGAACCCCACACATACCCAAGGGACCAGAGAAGTAGCTCCTTCAGAAGTCATAGAGCCAGGATATGGTGGCACACACCTGTAATCCCAGCATTGAGGAGGCTGAGGCAGGAGGGCTGCCATGAGTTTGAGACCAGGCTGGGCTACATAGAGACTTCAAGGCCAGCCTGAACTGCATAATGAGACCCTGGCTCAGAACAAACCAACCAACCAAGAAGTTGTGGGAATTTTCACAGATTTTGGAACTTGTGAGCAACAGAAAAGCCATGGAGTAATTTAAGCAAAAGAATTAACATGAAAAGAGCGATTTTAAAAAAAAGTCACTCAATTATAGAGAGTAGTCGCCACTAAACTTTCTAAAGCATGAACTTTCTCAGTAAAAAGTATTGAACCCAGGGCTTCACGCTTGCTAGGCAAGTACTTTATCCCTGAGCTACACTCAGAGTCCTTCAATAAAACATTTTAAACCTACATGCCAATACAGTTATATTTGTTATTACATATGTATGCCATGTCAGAAAATACAAAAATAATTTAAGGCACGAGACACATGGAAACCCTAAGCTCTTTTGCGTAGCCATCAGCTCCTCCGGCCCACCCTCTGAAGGCATGCTGTTCGGCTCTGGCACTCTCGTGAATATTTGAGATGATCAGCTCAAAGGGAAGGGGTTTTCTTTGCTTCTGTTTACAGCCCTGGAGATTGAATCAGGACCTTAGCCTCGGTGTGTACAGCCCAGCCTTGGTGTTTTGTTTTAGGTTTTTTTTGAGATAAATTCTCACTAATATGCTCAGTCTGAGTAAAGCTTGTGATCTTCCTGCCTCGGTTCCCAGAGTGCTGGGATTGTCAGTGGGTGCCCCCACACCCAGGTAGAAAAGGTTTACTTTGGCTTCTGGTCTTGGAGACTGGGCCCCTTCTCCTCGGCCATATTTCTTTCTGGTCTGTGGGGGGCAACACACTGTGGTGGGTCTCCACAGCTGACAACTGCTTGCATCGTGGCCACCAGCACAACCAAAAGGAGGGAACCAGGGTCCCACAGCACCTTTGATGGCACACTGGGGGTTCGAGGCCTCCCACCAGGGCCCACCACCTGGCAATAGCACAGAGACTGAGGACCCAGCCTTTCTCATGTGGGCCTTTGGGGCCACTGAAGACCTAAACCACAGTAGGAGCTTCCCGGTGTGGGGTGTGAGGGGGCGGCAAGACCGGGAAAGAGTTACTGCGATGATCCTGGTGAGAAGTGGGAGGACACGGTAGGGGAGGAAGGAGGGAAGTGGAAAGTTTTCGAGGTTCAGCGAAGAACGCCATGGCCTGCTGAGTGGTTGGGCAGCGCAGGTGGGGCTGAGCCACGAGGATGAGATCGATGGTACAGGCCAGGCAGTCCTGGCTTGAGTCATGTCCATGACGGTGCCAACTTACTCTTAGTGACGCCAAGTAAGAGCCTGCCGCGGAAATTGTGGAGTGAAAGCAAGAAGCACTCACAGTCCTGCCCGCAGGGCTTTGTTAGTGTTCATTTCTGAGAGGGATTGCCTCTGGCTCTCCAGTGTTTTGCTTTCATCTTTTTTTTTAATGGTGCCGGGGATGGAACCCAGGGCCTCACACATGCTGGGCGTGCTCTCTCCCACTGGGCTTTACCCCAGCCTAGTTTTCATCTTTTCTCCCTTTGCTGAGGGTTCTAGGGTTAAGAAATTGTCACAGAAAGCCAGCATCTCCCAGGTCCCTCTCCACCCGCCTCCCCCTTCCCTTCCGCCCTGTCTGAGGCTGAGGACCTTCTGGACTGTAAAGATGGCAGGAATGCTGTTGTGACTTGCAGTTGGATTGTGATAATATGTGTAAAAATCACCATTCTTCCTGTGTCCCACCGATCCATTTTATGTCTCTTTCCACAGTAGTTTTTAGTCAAATTCTCAGCCTGTAGCATTGAAAGTTATGTCATTCACAGATTTACACACACACACACACACACACACACACACGGGAGGGGTTGCAGTTATTCATTCTGATGCAACGGCAGGCATCTTTTACACATGGTAGACAGCTACCCAGGAATCCCTCCTTATGTGAGCCTTGGCCCAGTGCTTATCTGTAGGCAAATGTCAGCTGCAAATGCTAGTTTAAAAATTCCTTTAAAAAATGCTACCGCTTACAGTGATTGTGAGCATGCAACACGGTTTAGATAGGAATGCACATTAATATCTGTAAAGCAATTCTGTTTCGGCACTTCTGGGGAAGTGACTTCAGAACTAAGTGAACAGAGAAAATGTTTGATGCTGCCATGGTCACTGCCCTATGCCACGGCCGTCGTTCAATCCTGCCGGAATGGTTTTGAGTCTGGGAAGGTGGGGTGGAACCGGATGACACGAAACGCACTGGGTAAAAGGGTCCCTATATCGTGTTAGATGTTTGTAGCTACTTTTGCTTACTTTCTTGGTTTTAAAAATGAGTAAGGGAGTTCCAGATTTGGTCCTATTTAATGGCGATAGAGTTTAGGAGGGCTATGATCCATAGACTTCGAAATGCCTTGCTACTGTTTCTCCAGAAAAGAATTTTAAATTTTAAATTTTAGAGAAATCAATTTGTTTACACATATGGGTTTCCATAAACACCTGGTGACTACTTTGTTGCGCTGAGTTTTTTTTTTAAATCAGAGATCTAAAAATCATTTGTTAAATATCACTTTCATCATTTGTGTTCAAAAACTGCTACTGAAAATGTTACCTGAGGTCACACTTCTGGTCTTTTCTATCTTACTTTTCCAGGACCGCCTTGGGCTCACAGTTTTAGTCCCAACCTTGGCAAGCAGAAATCCCAGCTCTTGTTTTCCAAGACTGCTCCTGGAGAGGGCCCTGTATTTCTGATTTCAGGGCGAGGAGGAGAGGAGTGACAGGCATAGTCAGATGTCCCTGCCCAAAACATGAGGGGAAGAAGTCCCTGCCGCTAGAGAGACTTCCCGGTGCGCTAGGAGGCTGAGGGGAAAATGAAAATCGGGGGATGCCAAGAGCGGAGGGCCTCTGCCACGTGCTGCTTGTCAGTCACACTGCTCGGGAGAGGCAAGACCCTAGCAGGAAAGGCTATGAGGCTCGCCGGGACAGAGGGGGCCGGGCGATGGGCGACCCCCACCTCTCAGAGGCTGCCTTAGGACAGCCCACAGCTGCGGGACGTGGTCCTGGTGGGCACCTCTGCAGCAGGGAACTCTACAAGCAAAGGGCCGGACGCCAGGCCTTGCGCTGCGTCAGACCACGAGCTGCAGCACGCATGGGAGCTCGCTGAGCGTGCTGCACCATGGGGCTTGAGCGGGAAACAAGCTGGCGTAGAAAACAGTTCTATTGTCTAACAAGTATAAGCTGTGCGCCGAGATTTATAACTACTGCACACGACAAGCTCTTTTCCGTTTCGCGTGTCCGGAAATTCAGAGATGGGTTATTTTGTTTTTTCAGGGCTGGGGATTGAACCAAGGGCCGGTGCGTGATGGGCAGGTGCTTTATGGCTTTACGCCCCTGCGCCTCACAGTTGGAGTTTTGGAGGCTCTGAGGCGACTTTAGGCTTCTGAGGCAGTTTACTAGTGGGGCGCTACAGTTCTAACTTTCCTGAGGCACCAGCGCGGCGGCTGGGACCCGTGGGTGGGCAAAGCTTCGTTGTACGCGGCTGGGGCCACGCGGGATCGCAAAGGTGGCGTGACTGGCAGACACGGCTGTGGGTAAGAGGGCAGAGCGGAAGGGGACAAGCTCGGGAGGAAGGGGGCTTCTTGGGGGTGGGAAGTGGAAACCACAGACACAGAAAGAGGAACTGGCCTGAGGTCTGCGTTTCCCGCGGCCGACGGAGCAGAGCAGGGGTGGGGAGGCTGAGGCAGGAGAGTCCTGCCTGCCCGGGGCTCAATGCCAGCTCAGGCAGAGCAAGGCCAGCTGCACCACAGGGTGAACGCGGCCCACTCGCACTCAGGAGAGGACGCAGCTGCCGTCCGAATGTGACGCCAATAGTTGAAAAATAAGGGTGGAATGACAAACTGTCCCCTCCCACTGGCGTTTGCGAGAGAGGGAGGAGGGCAGGAAAGTGGAGAGCCGCATAGAGCTAGGTCTTCCTAGGAGTCACTTGAGCGAGCCTTTAACCAGCTCTTGCTCCAGGCCAAGGGAAAGATAACCACATCTCTCCCTGCAGTGCACAGCATGAGAAAGCCACGGCCTAGTTTCCCGCTGCGACATGAAAGGTTTTCACACGAGCTAAAGCGAAGTCATGGGTCTTGCCCTGCTTTGGGAACCACATATAGTTTATTGCTACATACAAAATCTAGGGCTAGCCAGCAGGGAGCTCCCTGCCCCCTGGACAAGAGCCAAAACTTTTAAAAAAGCATTCTAAGTTGTGGAAAGATATACATGACAAAAATGTCATTTCAAGACATTTTTAGTGGCATATTTGGTGACATCAAATACATCCACTTTGTTGGGCATCCCGCCTACCATCCAATCTCCGAGCCCTTTTCATCTCCCCAAACTGAACTTCTACAGGTTACCAATGACTCTCACCCATCCCTTACCCTTCTTTTTCCACGAGTTAACTAAATACCTCTCCTGAGTGAGATCCTAAGGTATTTGTTCTTTTGAAACTGGCTTCACATAGCATACTGTTCACCCAAGCTGTAGCATGTGTCAGAATTTCTCTGGGAGGCTGAAGCAGGAAGACTGCAAATTCAAGCCCAGCCTGGGCAACTTAGCAACTTAGCAAAACCTTATCTCAAAATGAAGAGTAGAAGGGGGCATGGGGTGCAGCTCAGTATAAAGCACCTGCCTGGCATGCACAAGGTCCTGGTTTAGTCCTAAGCATCGTTTGAAAAGTCTATTTTCAAGCAGTTTTCATTTTTCCTTTCAACAACCTTTTGCTTTAGCAGGACAGCTAAGGCTATTACCAGCATCTTAGAAAAATACATGGGTTAGTATAGTTCAAAATTTCCTAAAAATGACATTAATTAGGAATTGGAAGTATATTAATTCCAGCTTTTTATGGGTAATGTTTTTGTAGTTAAAATATATATAACTTAGGGCTGGGAGTGTAGTTCAGTGATAAAGCCTGGCTTAGCATAGTTGAGGCCCTCAATTTCCTCTGTATGTGTGTGGTATGTAACATAAAATTTACCATCTTGACCATTTTTTAGGTGTACAGCTGGGAGGCATAAAGTACATTTTATGGGTATTTAAATATAAGCCATATCCAGCAGATAGTACTTAGGAACCTTCATTTCTTAATGTTCTTTCACAAAATTATTAGTAATTTTATTGTTCCCTTTTTAAAAATATTCTAAAATGGAGTGAGTCAACAACCGTGTCTTTGCCTTCTGGGTTCCTCGCCTCTTCTGTGACCTTTTATCCACAAAGTATCACAGTTACATTGACCCAAAACTTTCTCTCCTTCCGCTAACCAATTGCAACCTCACTGTCTATTAATAGATACCTTTGTCTACCCTCAGTCATGGTGATTCTCACAGTGGTTCTTCGCTGAACCCTGCCCAAGGTTATTTTTGTCACTTCAGTTGGAAACCTGGTAGTAGTATCTATAAACTCTCCTTAAAATGAAACAGAACTCACAAACATTGAGTAGAATGGGTTTCTGGATTAGCAGCATCAGCATGAGGAGGCCGTGTGCTCCCGTGAGCAGGGAGGGCCACCCTTCCTCCCTGCAGCCTTCTCACTCTCAGCCTGACTCTGTATCCTTCTTCAAGCCATGGTCCAGGTAGAGGCAAACCGCGTATAGTTCAAAGGTCAGGACGGTAAACTACATTTTCTGGAGCAGACATGAACCAAGGTGTACCTTGTGTCAGGTGGCTGATTTACCCAGACAGTGTTGCCCAAAATATGAACAAAGGCCGAAGGGAGGAAAAGGCACCAAGAAACCTCGGAAGAAGGTTCATGTCAAGGTCATCTCGGTGTCTGCTGGTCCCCCATGCAGGCGTCCCTGTGGCTCAGTCGCAGCACAGTTGCCTAAGATGTGCAAGGCCTAGGTTCTCTCTCCAGCACAGTGAAAACAAAACAGAAACCTTGTGGGGAACATAGACCCTGCAGGAGCTCAGTAGGCTTCACCAAAGTTAGAAATCCCGACCTGCATCGCCCTCGTCATCTTGTGCGATTATGAAACCTGCCACAGGAGTTGGGGAGATAGCTCAGTTGCATAAGCGCCTGCCTGGCAAGTGCAAGGTTCTAAGTTTGATTGCAGGGGTCACTTGCTTCACGGTCTAGGTGAGCTTCATGTGCTACATGGCTGTAGGAACTTTGCTGCTGTCATCGCTTTTGAAGGCGTAAGTGACGTCTTGTGTCTCAAAATGTGAGTCAGAGAACGTAGGGAGGAAATGTGCAAGGTGCCGCTTGTAGGAGAGGGCTGCAGGGCAGAGGTGAGGAGATAGTGGGGCGTGGGCGGGGTTTCCGGGAACACAAGTTGGGGTGATGGGAGTGGGGGGACGTGAGTAGAGGGGATAGCAGCACGGCCTGGGGTCCGTGCAGAGAGCCTCACAGGCTCTGATAAGAGACTGACTTTAGGGCTGGGGATATAGCTCCGCGGCATAAGCACTTGCCTGGCACGCTTTAGGTCGTAAGTTCAATTCTTGGTACCCTCCCCCACAAAGAAATTGGATTTTATTGCAAGAGTTGAATTTATTTTGTAGGCAGTAGGAACCCACTCCACATGTTAAAGGAGGAAAGCAAGCAGCTCAGATCTGTGTTTTAGAAGGCGCCTACCCATCCTGGAAAGCCTTGGCCTGGCCGCAAGAGGAGGCCCGGGGAGAAGGCTGGGTGCGCAGTCAGAGTGGTCTGATCGGGTGAGAAACCAGAGGGAACACACTGAGAGAGGAGGGCCGGGCGGCTGGGAGGCTGAGACTGTACTCCCTTCTGGCCATTCTGCGTCCTTCTGCCTTTTAGAAAAGCTCTCTAACGTTCCACAGCTGGCCCTGGTTAAGGGGAAACGAGTTTCAGAGTGCTTTAGCACTGAGTACATGGGAGAGAAGCCGGTGCTGTCAATCCAGGAGTCAGAGCACCTCTCGGGAGCTGACAGGCCTGGACAGGGGATTTTAAGCCATGCAAACACTTCTGCGGAGCCAGTTCACGCACCCTGAAATGTCTGCACATGGGCATGGGGGGTGAGGCAGGACTCAAGGGTCTGACACAGGCCTTGTGGCAGAATCAAAGTCTTCGTTCATTCAGGCTAGCTGCTGGTTAGGGAGTTTGTGTCGAGGAGGATCGCTAAGGGGTTAGAAGCTGAGGAACATAAGAACTAAGCGGGGAGTGTTGGCGCATACTGTCATCCCAGCATTTTGAGAGGCTGAGGCAGGAGGATCGAAGTTCAAGCCCAACAAGGCAATTTAGTAACTTAGCAAGAACCTGTCTCAAAATTAATAATAATGATAATAACAATAATAACAAACGATCTCAAGATGTTCCTGGGTTCAATTCCCAGTGCCACAAAAAACAAAGAGAGAAAAGAAAAGAACGTACTGGAGAAGTGGTTATTGAGGAAGCAAGTGCACCAGTGATCTCATGAATAATATGAAGCCAGACCATTATAGGTGGCACATGAGACCCCAGCTGGGGCAGGGTCAGGCGGGCGGCTCTGAGGATGCAGACCTCACAGGAGGCATCAAGGAAGAGCGAGTTTCCGTGGCAGAGAGGGAAGGGCGGTGGGTGACTGCGGCAGGGAGACTGGGCGACCACAAGGAGCAAGCGGGATCCAACTCACAGTGACTGGACTGACGGCCTGATGGACTGACGGAGTGGACATTTTAACAAGTGGACCGTTCTATAAAACCAGTTGAGTATTTCATTTTCTTAGCATTTCAGCCAATGGCAAGTCGACTCTTCCAGTTGCTCAAGCCATAAACTTTGGCATCATCTGTGTTTCCTCCCCTTTGGATAGGACGCCTCCTGTCTACTGGGTATCTCGTTGACCTCACCTGTGGAATTATCCGCAATCCACCTCTCAGCCCCTCTGCTGCTAGTGGCAGGACCAAGCTGCTATGACTTCTACCCTTGATTACCACACTGACCTCCTCTGTCTCCCTGTTCTGTGTCCTCATACCTGAGGCTTCCACACCATCAGGGCAGCCAGAGGCATCTCGATTGAATTCATGTTGGATGCTGTCACTCTGCTAAAGCCCTCTGTGATGCCAGTCGTGTTGCAGAACAAAACTCAGAGTACCAACCCTGGCCATGAGGCACTAACACGCCCCCACCCATCCCTGCCATCTCTTCTGTGCCCTACCCCTCTGCTCTTCCAGCCACACTGACCTCTCCCGAACCCTCCTGCCTCATAGGCAGCACTTCCTGCCTCGGGCCTGCAGTGTTCTTCCCCCAGGTAGCGGCGAGCTAAGCTCCTCCTTGTTCCGAGCTTTTTTTCTGAGATTGAGTTTTGTGAAGTTGCCATGCTGGCCTCTGACTTACAGCCCTTCTGTCTCAGCTTCCCAAGCAGCTGGGATTAGAGGTGTGCGCCACCACACCTGCCAGATGCCATCTCTTCTACGAGTCCTGCTTGGCCTCACTATTTAAAATGATGTCTGTCCCTGTCTGCCAGTTACAGCAAGATGCTGCGCATGGTATCTGTTGTAGCAGAATAAACAGAAGCATCAGAGAACATTTCTCAAGGGAACTTTAGTGCATAACTTATGTCTTGATATTTAAATTTATTTACTTAAAAATTTACTTCTATCACTATACAATTTAAACCAAATTCCAGAGCCATTGTTCCTAACTGGACTTTTCAAAACATAAAAACATCCATGGCACTTCTTTTCTACTACAATCCTAGGTATTGTTTCTCCCACATAGATAGGCCTTTTTAAAAATTATAACATCAGATGTGTTTTATTTTGATCAGATATATTCCTCCAATATTATTGTGTTCATTCCCTGTGAAATCAGCAGGATCAAAGAAATCAACCTACAAATGTACAGTAAAATCTTTCAGTGTCTCCATTTTGCTGAAGACCCAGGGACCTGGGGAAGCTCAGGGTTTTGCCTGAAGTCACTCAGCTGCCAGAGTGGAAGCCAGTCCTGAGATCCAGGCCTCCTCGAGGATGGCTGAGGAAGGTCTCCACTACCCCCAACCTGCAAAATGCCCGGGGTCTGAGCACAGGTAGCCGCGCTGTATTTATTTATTAGCTGGCACTAGCTAATAAAGTTGGGGAAACCAGGCTAAGCCACTGCTCTGCTAGCTCTCTTACGTATGTAATGAGATTAAATTTGAAAATATGCAGAACACGGCTGTAAGTTTGACTACTTGCTCTGGTAGTTCACCTGTGGCATGAGGCGGTTTGTTACGAAGTACTGTATTAACTACCTCCCTGCCCCTGTGTCCCTATGTGGCTATTTCTAAGGACCTAATGAGGAGATGCTGTGTTAAATGTTCTTGGGAGGGGCTGAGGTTCTAAGCGGCCCCCCCAGAAATGAGGATGAGAAGCAATCCGTAAGGTAATTTGTCCAGTGTAGCCACTCCACAAAGTGTATGTCCTGGAAAACATCATGTCATATGCCATAAATAAATACAATTATTTGCCAATTTAAAAAATAATTTTTAAAAATGGGCTGTGTTCACATGAACAAACAATGAAGACCTCATCAGGTGAGATTATTGTAACAAAATGGTGTCGCCATGGTAATGAAGTTGGGGTCCCTCAGACACTGCGGGGCTGGGGACCTCTGAGGAGATTTAACAACCTCCCAACTCATCTCCCAGGGGGTCCCAGTGCCAGACTGCTAAGGACACTTGGTCTTTGCCCTGTTCCGCCTCCTGGCCTCACAGTCACCAAAATACATGCAAGGGTTAGCCGTGTTGTTCAGTAACCTACAGACCTATGCCAAGTAAGACCCACATGGATGCAAAACTCTGGCCGACATGGGTTAACACGACAGGAAATACGCGATTCGTCCCCATCTGTCTACACTAGGGGTTCACTTGTAATTTATTTATTTCATTAATAGAGATTTTGCAACGATTCAGCATTTGAAATAGTAGACTTCTACTCCCGTGAGACTTGCATAGTGAGATTGTTTACGTCTCTCATCGGCTGAGTGAGAGCCCACTTTATCATCCTAAATGGCCCCTCCATCTTGCCCTATTTCCTGATAACTAAGCTTCAGTAAGAGAAGGGAAGCGACTTTAATAATTGAGCAGGCCAGGGATCTTGCAGGTAGTCTAATGTCACTACAATAAAGAGGTTTCATAGGCTGCTCTGTGTTTGCAGAGAAAACAACATAGTCTAAGAATTAAAAGTACATAGCAAATATAGGCTTACACCACATTAAAAGAGGAAGTATAGCACATTTCTGTTTTACAAATCACTACGCCAGAGCCTGCAGTGTTTGGAATGCAGACTGCCCTGTTGGCAGGGATTTGGAATCAATTTTCAGTGTGCGATAGGATAACACATGCTCTGCACCAGTGGCAGGGTAATGTTTGGAGCTGTAATTCTGTCTGGCTCCCCATTAGCATGAAGCCTTGTTGAAGTCCCAGCTGGAGAAGTGTCCAAAAAAGAACTAGGCTCACTGTGAGTGTGTGTGAGAGACAGAGCAGGCAGGGGAAGAGAAGAGGGGAGTTTATGAAGCTAGCTTCAGGGTAAGTGCTAAATTAAGGTCCTCAAAAACAAACAGGACCTTTATCACACGGGTAAGCACGCATCTAGTAGAGTTCACTAATTTTCTCAACTGGGAAGATTGCTGTATCTCCTTATGCTTCCGGGCTGACTGTGACAGAGAAAGAGCACAAGCTCAGATCCAGTGATGGCAAGAGGAGAATTGATGGAAATGTTCATTTCAGTAAGGCGCGAAAGCATGTATGCAAGCGTCAGACAACGTGAGTTGAAACCTGATCTCCGAGGCAGGGGTAAAAGCTGACTCTTGGCTCTGGTGAGCTGAACATTCAGGCAACGTGTAAGTGCGTGTAAGTGCAGGCATGAGGCTAACTCAGTCTGCAGGCTCTGTGAAGCCAGGTGCTTAGGTGAGGAAGAGCAAACGCTCTTTGTAAAGATGTGTTACTTGCACAGTGAGATCAGCAGAAAGAATAACTTATATCACATAGTCCTACTTTTGCATTTCTCTCTTCTTAAGCTCTACAGGGTTCTACAGCTTGAACATGGCTAACTGCTTTCACCTTAGTTGTATATCGACAGCCCTTCTCTGGAATGGATGGATGGATGGATGAATGGCTCCATGATTTAAAATATTTAAGACTACAGACATCGAGCCAACCATGGTGGATTTGGTGGGATTTTTGTATTTTTGCTAGTTTTAAAAATTTTTATTAGCACGTGTTTGCAGTACAGGATTACATTATTACGCGTGAGCAGGTATGTGCCATACCACACACCTTCATCCTCCTGCTTCCCCTCCTGTCCTCTGCCTCCCCTGGATCTGGTGCTATGCCTGCTTATAGATCACCAAAATGCTGCTGAAGAGTCAATCTGGTTAAATGGGCAAGATAAAACCATAGCTTCAGGTGGAGAAGGATTACAATTTTACCATTACTTGTTCAAATTTAGAACTATAAGAATTTATAAAAATCAGCAGAGCGTGGGGCCAGAGCTACTATGGAGCCCAAGGCAGGAGGTTCATCTGGGTCCAGCATGGGCAGCAGAGTCGACCTGGTCTCAAGAAATAAAGCTACAAGGCATGGTGGTATATGCCTGTAAACCCAGCACCCTGGGAGGCTGAGGCAGGAAGATTACAAATTTGAGCCCCATTTGGGCAATTTAGTGAGAACTTGTCTCAAAATCAAACTAACCAATAAAAAGGAAGGTCCTAAAGTCAATCCTCAGTATTGACCAAAAAAAAAAGCAAAAACAAAAACATAGTGTCCTGGAAGGAGGTCTACAAGTTCAAGGCCAGCTGGGGCAACTTAGTGACTTAGGGGAGGCCCTGTCTTAAAAAATAAAAAGAGCTCAGGATGTCGTTCACTGCAAAGGCCCTGGGTTCAATCCTAGTATTACAAAAGCAAACAAACACAAAAGTGAGAAAAGAATTTGCAAGATCCTGTGCTGATTTATGCTCATACTTGAGGGACTCCCTGACTACCTCTGTGGTGGTGTAGCATGAATCGCTGCTCTTCAGGACACACACTCGTCAAGGGTCTCTCAGTTAGCAAAGTGCCACCATACACGTTCTCCATCTAACCCTCTGCCCCTCTTTTCCCTTTTTCTTCTAAGACTACATGGACTTATTTTTCAGTGTTCAGGAGTATTTGATGTCACTATCTGAGCAACACTTTTCCAGACTCTTGTCTTCATGACACTAGCTTCCTCTGACGAATCAGAGCACTGTCCCAGCCGTTTCCTGTTCCGGCCACTGACCCGTGTACCAGTTTCCTGCCTCGCAGAAGCTGGTGGGGGCCCACTCCTTTGCAGGCAGAGAAGTCCAACCGCGGACTCCCTCCCCCACCCAGGTCACCATCTCCGAGCTCGTGTCCCCTTCCCTGACAGCCCTCTCTACTGGCTGGTGATCTTTTCAACCATGCGAAATTCTCCCTCCTGCAACTGAAAATCTAAAATCTCTGGACAGACAACAAACGCCTCAGGGCGTTGCTGTGATCACGGCCTCGAAAGCCCGGGTTTGGTTCGCGTTTGGGAGGACGTGTGCCGTCCGTGAGCCGGCGTGCCAGCCTTCTGAGCAGAGCTGCAGCTCCCTGCCTCCTTCGCAGCCCCCACTCTCTGCCGAGCCCGAGGTCTCTTCTGCCTCTCCCACTGCTCCCCTGGAAGTCCCTTCTGCTCCTGCCTCACTTGTGCACGTGATGTTCTCTCTTCGCTTTTCTCTGGGCAGGGTTTTAAAAGCCCTTCATGTACGTGTGTCCTTGAATCACGTGGTTCTCGTGGAGGCTGTTAAGTATTCGTTGCCATTTTCATGTTAGTGGCTGTATTTGGGTCGTTCCCACATGGGAGAGATTACACATACCACTGCCATAAGTATCTTGTACAACGTGTTTCATTTAAAATTACCCTCTCAAAGTAAACTTCCGAGAATATTACTGCGTCGAGTGTAAGGCCATTTCTAGGGCTCCTGTTCCATATGCAAGTTGCCTTTGCAAGTGTCTGTTTTCTCACCCTCTCCTCGGAACCATGAGTGGGATTATTTAAACCCTTCTCAACATTGGGTTCTACAATGCTTTCCCTCTTTTCACGTCGCTGTGAATTTCACCGGGGTGGGAGGCTCAGCCACAGAGCTCCACGGTACTTGCTCACACTGTGTAAGGCCTGGAGTGTGATGGCCAACACCAAAAATTAGTGAACCAAAAGTCATTGAACCAAACGCAATGCTACTGCAACTGTTTTATTTGTACTTCTAAGTGAAGCTGACCTGTCCATAGAAAGATGTCAGAGTTGAAATCCTATTTGAAGCATGGGTCGTTTTTTCTGAATCTATCAGGCAGACTCCAGAGGACCAGCACAGAAGTGACACTCTGGGGGAGAAGCCCCCGGCTGCTGTTCAGCAGTACTGTCTGGCTGCTGTAGTTTGCACATGTATTTCTTCACCTGCAGATGGCTGCCATAGTTTAGATTGTTTTTCTTTTCTCAAGTGCTGTGGATGGAGCCCTGGGCTTTGCACAGCTGGGCGAGCACTGTACTGCTGAGTTCCCGCAGGCCCCAAGGCTTCCTATCTGATCTTCCGGCCCTGGGCTCTGACTCCCAGCTCCTTGGCAACCCCTTCTGTGTAACAAACTCACAGGCAGAGATGCCCTAGGCACCCTCTCCCCCATATTATGCATTTTGCACTCTGCTTTGGAAATGCAGATGTCTTGGTGTAGCACAGGCTGGCCTTGAACTTGTGGAGATCCTCCTGCTTCAGCCTCCCAAGTGCTGGGCTCACAGCCCTGTGCCACAGTGCCCTGCTGGCCTCCATTTTGTCACATGTGTTTCCTTCCTTCTCCACACAGGTCTGCCACCTCCTGCCAGGGCACAAGGTCTATGAGTCACCTGGAAATGGCTTTCTGTGGGAGTGGACCCTCTCTGTGCAGCATCCTTCCAAAAGGAGGTGCAGAGAGCAGGTGTGCGAGCATTCTTCTCAGTGATCCACCTGTCAAAGAATCAAAGTACACATTGGTCCTTTACACACACACACACACACACACACACACACACACACACACACTTGCGTGCACACACTGGCTTTAGTCGGCTGTAGCCAAACATTCTGGTTACTACCGCGTAGCCAGGGCTCAGACTGCCTGGGTTCGAATCCTGGCTGCACCACTTAGTTCCGACCACAGGCCACTGGCAGACAAGTGCCTATTGCTGTTAGTTCTGGAAAAGGGAGGGAGTCACGGGAGCAGACCCTCCGCGAGAAGCTGCTTTTCCAGCTGATGGTCAGTGTTAAGTGGCAGTTGGGGGAAGAGATCCCAGAGCCCTCTGTTGGCTGGGGGGGCCTGAAATTTCATGGTGTGTGATTGCTGACTGGGTCCAGTTCTGTGGTACAGCTCTGGCTTAGCATGCATGAGGCCCTGGTCTTGATCCCCAGCACTGCCGAAACAAACAAACAGACAAAATACACAAAAATGTCTACATGGGAGAACTGGAGTGAGACATTTTCATAATATAGGGGCTTTAGTTTCACAGGGGCCTGGCACTGACTTGGTAAAGGCATTTTGTTTTCCTTTCCAGTAGAGAATTGAATCCAAGGCCTCTGTACTGAGCTACATTCATAGCCCCCCTATTTTTTTTAAGACAAGATCTCGCAAATTCGCTAAGCTATGCAGGTTAGGCTCAAACTTGGGACCCCCTTGTCTCAGCCTCCTGAGCATTGGCATTACAGGTGTGTACCACCGCAGCCAGCTGGTGAAAGTACTTCAGAGGCCATCACTTGAGCTCTTCCACCGTGGTGCCCACCTCAACTCTGAAGGTCTCCCTTCTTCCATGTCTCTGTGTTTCTTGGTACAGGAAAGGACAGCACCAGTACAATATATTAAGAAAAATGAAGCCTTCCTATGTCTCAGAGGCTCGTCTGCAGCCTTATTATACTAACTCATTTTTCTGCCACAACTTATGAACAGACTGTTACTATCCCCACTTTGCAGACCAGAAACTCAGCACAGAAAGGTTAAGTAACTTGCCCAAGGCTGCACAGACGGGACACTAGGTTTTACCAACTGTAAGCTTTGCCAAGTGGCCCCAGGCTGGCAGTCCAGGGAAACTGAGAAATGAACAGACCCCCCTTTATCACACCTTCACAACCAGCTCCCTACTGCTGACCTGGAGGCTTTTTTTTGAACTTTAAGTGCCAAACTGAACATGCTTGTAATCTGAAAGCACGCAGATGCAGAAAGCTATAAAGTTGCTTTACCTGATGGATTTTGAAGAAGTAAAAAATGATGAATTTTGAAAGCTCAAGTTTCCTGCTTTCAAGTTATCAAGCAGGACAGAAAATTATTCGAGCTTAGGAATGGAAAGGACCTGAGAGGTCACACCATTTCAAGGCTTTATTTTCAAAGTCCTGTGGAGCTGATGTGCCTAATCCAAGGTTGAGGTGTATTTTCTGAAATTGTACTTACACTGTTCATTGTAAGACTGTCCTTGATTGTTGAGATGAGAGACAAATGCTGAAATACTACATAGGGTCCTACCTAGTTATGGAATTTGGTATACAGTATTGGTGTGGGGAGCACCTACAACAAACTTAAATCTTGTAGTCATCTACACAGGAAATTCTCATTTCCACTGAGTACTGTATAACACTGTCCTGAAACCATGAAACGGTCAATGACCAGAAGCTGGTTATGGATCACTGACATCCTTTAAAAAACAACTCACTAGGTTCTTGTGGTGTCATGATGTCTTTTATTTGGTGTTTCCAATTGCTTTGTTTTCCGTAGTGGTAGTGGTGGGGATGGAACCCAAGGCCCCACACATGCTAAGCAAGCACTGTACCACTGAGCTACACTCCAGAGCCGTCTAACTGCATGCATTTCTAGTCATCTCTCTTACAATAGTGGTCAGCATTAACTTTCTGTTCACTCTGGGGAGTGCAGGAGCATTGCCCTGGTGCCCGAAAGTAGGGATTCTGTGCTGGATTGCCTGGATTTGAATTCTAGCTATGTTTTAGTACACATTTGCAGTATATTTTGATTGCATTCATCATGGGGAATTGGTACGTGGACATAACACATCTTAGTGTTTTCAGCTCCTCTCCTCCCTGCAAATCTTGATCCCCCTCCCTTTTGCAAAAGATCTATCTCCCCACTTCCTGTTACCTTTTATTTTGCTCTTTGTCCCTTGGGTTTCTCCTGTGAGAGTAAACCACGAGGTTTTCTTAAACTTGTGTGTCTGACTGACTGTAGCTTTGCACTTAGGTGTTTATGACTTTGGGCAGTTGCAGCTTTCCTGTCTGTGAGCTGGGGTCTGAGTGTGAGCCCCCCCGCCCCATGTTGAAGCATAGCCTCCTGGGCGACCGTGGGTGACAGTGTTGCTTTGGAGTTTGGGCCTTTGAGTGGCCATCAGGCCATGAGGGCGGGGCCCTCAGGAATGGGATTAGCACTCTTAGACCCCAGATAGCTTCCTTGCTATTCTGCTGTGTGAAAAATACTGTAAGTAGGGATCACTGCGAAACAGGAAATGGGCCTGAAACAGGATCCTTGATCTGCCTTGGCTTTGGAGTTCTCAACCTCCAGAATTATAAGAAATTCCCGCTGTTTGTAAGCCAGTATTTCGTTATAGCAACATGAAGGGACTAAGACACTGTCTCGATCTCTCCACCCTAAAGCAGGGATAACACCAGTACCCACATCCACAGTATTCTAGAAGAATGAAATGACTGTGCAAAGCTTGGCACATCATAGACACCACATGAGGGTTTCTAGCATTAGATCTAGAAGTATCTGAGTTCTAATACAGTCATTTTGGGTTGTTAAATAGGACAGAGCTGAAAAAGTACATATCATTTCTGCTTTGCAGACTAGAGCTAGGGCTTGTTTATAGCTTATGTGAGACTTTCAAAAATAGTTTTTCCAAAATCAATCTACCAAGATATTGACTCCACTTATAGAACTGGAAATCTTGCCAATATTCTAAACTCTATGACGTCTTTTCCAAAAAGGAAGGGAAAAAAAAAAACCTACTCCCTGGGCTGCATTTTGAATCCCCAAGTGAAGATTTCAATAACAAGTGTAAAACATTAATTAAGTTAACACAGTTGCTACCTCAGGTTTGCACAGGTAACTATCCCAATAATCTCAGTATGCACAAAAGTCCACAGAAGACAAGATCTGCATGTCTAAAAGGACATGGACTCAAAAGAAAAATGAGATTTTTATACTGCCTGTAATTTGTGGAGGGTGAATGGTGGGTATGTTTTTAGCAATATGTAGCAATAGTAACTTACTCCCTTCCCTCAGCTGGTGGTGGTTGGACCCAAGGCCTTTCCCCTGAGTTAGATCCCCAGCCACTTAAAATTTTTTTTGTTTTTAAATTTTGAGACAGGGTCTTATTAAAGTGCTAAAGTGCCTGGGTTGGGCTTGAATTCACAGTCCTCCTGCCTCAGCCTCTAGCACACTGAAATTATAAGTATATATCACCTGTTGTAGTTTGGGGTTATGCAATGGGGAACAATTTAATGCAGGACACATTGTTTCTAGAATTATTTTATAATAGTCACCCAAAGAGTCATATACAAAAAGAGTGCAGGAAGTCTGTCTACACACTAAAGAGCAAAGAATGCAGCTGAGGGCCGCGACCCCACGGTCACATCTTGCTTGAGCCCAGCTGAAGACCTAGAGCCCATAACAATGCCCCCCACAAGTGCAACTGGAGGCCTACAGCCCAGGACGATGCCTCATGCAAGTCTGCGCTGGGAAGGCCCAAAGGTAAGGGGTAGAAGCTAGAAAGTCTGTGTCAGCGGGAGGAAGGATCTGTGCTAGCAGGCTGAGGAATCTGCACTGAAGCCTAGAAGCAATGCAACACTCAAAGAAAGAACCAGAGCCCCCCTGAAAGGCACCACAGACATCCTCAGTGGCACTGAGGTCCGGAGCTCCTCCCACAAAAGCCAATGTGACAAGCTTCTCCAGGAGACTGGCAGAGCCAGGGAGTGATGCTCAAAGTGAGGACTAAAGTTCCCCTAAAGTGAACCATGGCCATTCCCAGCGACACCAAGGTCCTAAACTCCTTAGATGATGACAACAGCCGAGTTCATCGGGAAAGCTAGCGTGACAAGGTCCTCCAAGAGAACCAACAGCAGCCCCAGGAAATCCAACAGCTCCCAATAACTTCTCTTCTTCTTCTCCAGCTCCGCCTCTTTCACTGTTGCCAACAATCCCCAGGTGGGCCTCCCACACCCAGCACCATGCTGGTTCAGTTCAGCTGGGGGTTACAAGTTGACCACAAGTTGTCAAACCACCACACCACCACACCTGGAATAACTTATTCTTAATGACTACCATGGGGCCCTAGTGGGTTTTTCTAATGGTCCTACAAGCATCCTCCAACATGTAAAATTAGAACAGAGTGGAGGAGTGGGGAGAAAGTTTTTGTATGTCCTTGCTTCTTTGTCTTCAGAGGCAGGGAGGTGCAACAGAACAAGAGGGCGAGTTTACCTCTAAATGAGCTATCTACCCTGTCAGTGTCAAGCTTCTCACTTCTCACATGTAAAACAGGGACATGAAGCAAGTACTTTGTGAGGCTGAAACAAGAGGTGTACCTTTTTTTTTTTTTCGAGCTAGGGTCTTGCTATGTAGTTCAAGCTGGCCTCAAACTCAAGGTGATCTTCCCGCTTCAGCCTGCCAGGATTACAGGCATGTGCTGTACAAGTTTGAATCTAGCCTAGACAACTTAAGTGATGTGGTGAGACCCTGTCTCAAAATTTCAAAAAAAGTAGGCCAGGGATATAGGTCAGTGGCATAAGCACCTGCCTTGCAAGCGCAAGGTCCTGAGTTTGAGTCCCAGTATGAAAAAAAAAAAAAATTTCAAAATGGCTTGGAGACATAACTCAGTGAGAAGGTTCTAGGTTCAATTCCTAGTACTGTACTGAAAAAAAATTGGGACACTATTAGTCCCATGGGCTTGTGATGTTTACATAAGATGTACAAAGGCAGTGCTCCTGACTGCTGGCTTTCCCTTCTTTTTAGCCACATGACTTTTTTCTTTTGCAGTGTTGGGGGTTGCACATGCCAGGGCCTTTTGCCTGCAAGGCAGCGGCTGTACCATGGAGCTACATCCTCAGCCCAGGAATAATATTCTGATTACAAAGCGACAGTGCTCTGGGAGGACATAGCATCACAGGCACATGGTCTGGCCATTGCCTTTGTGGAAGCAGAAGACGCCTCTGGCTCTAGGCACATCATAAACACTGCATGTGTAGTGAGCTGGGGCTTGGCTTACCAGGTGAGAGCTCAGTTTTGGTGCTTGCTTCTTGCTCCCGCCATGGATGACCATGCAGAGCCAACTACGGCACAGACAGCGTTCAGGCAGGGAAGACTGCAAGGCAAAGGCTTCTTCAGGCAACTGGGCTGAAGGATGGTTATCCTGACCATAGAAGATGAGGGCAGAGAGGCAGTCAGGGCCCTCACAGTTCTTTGCAAGGTGAGACTAGGATGTTATCAATTATATTATCAAATAAATTATATTATCAAAAACCACCGGAGGGTTTTATGCATAACTTGAATTCTATTTTTTTGACGGTCAATTTCAGCTGTCTTGCAGTTGAGATATAAGGACAAAGAGTGGACGCAGAGAGACCAGTAAGTAGTAGGCAACCAGAGGAGTCTATGTGGGAGATGAGGAGTTGGGCCAGGGTCAAAGAAGAGAAAAACAGGTGCTGAAGTATTCTGGAGGTGAACACTTCAGGAGTTATTGACAGATTTAAGGGGTATACAGGAGAAAAGAATTATGAACATCTTGACTTTTGGCTTGAGCAACTAGGGCGAGGGTGGAGCCACTGACTTAAAACTAACGAAGACTGAGGTAGTACCACACTTGGAGCAAGGGAATGAGGTGGGTCTGGGATGCTGATTAGACATTCAAAGGGAGACACGGAGTAGGTAGTTGGGTAGAAGAGGGTGGAACTTCAGGTTGGGGATAAAATGCTAATTGGGGACTCATCAGCTTAGAGCCAGTATTTAATAATAGAGGACATGGGACCATATGATTTCATTCAAAGAAAGTACAATGAATGTCAAGGACCAAACCCCAAGACTCTTTTAGAGGCAAGAGAATGCAGAGCAAATTAAGGAGTGTCTTGGTCTGCTTTCTGCTGCTATCACAGAACACTATAGATGGGGTAATTTATAAAGAAGAGAGATTTACTTCTAAAAGTTCAGGTCCTTGGGAAATCTAGTATCAAGATGCCAGCACTAGTGAGGGCCTTCCTGATTTGTCATAATGTGGTGGAGGACATACAAGATTGGTTACTCTGCTCCTTATAAAATCAGTAATCCCATCATAAGGGTCTGCCTCCATGACCTCATGTAACCCTAATTACCTTACAGGCCCCGATCCAAATACTGTTAACCTATGAAAATTTGGTGATAAACACACGAACTTTGGGAACCATGTGCAAACCATAGCAAGGAGGTAAGGGTGAATGATCACTTTTACAGTTGGCACCCACAGCTGTATGTGGTACATGCCAGGAGTGTTATTTATATTGACTTAAAGTTACAGGCCAGGTAACAGCAGATTGTCCTTAGAAGAATTGTCCTTAGTTACAAGT
This sequence comes from Dinomys branickii, assembly GCA_004027595.1. NCBI lineage: Eukaryota > Metazoa > Chordata > Mammalia > Rodentia > Dinomyidae > Dinomys > Dinomys branickii. The sequence continues at coordinate 82,598 of PVLD010006038.1, read as the reverse complement.
TATAAGGTCCATTTCTTTGCAGATATCTAGTCAGTATTTATGTTTGATTTTTATTTCTTTTGCTAATTGATGTAAAATGATGCATGGTAGTTTTTCTTTGTCCTTGTAAAATTAACTAAGTTTTCTATTTGTCTTCTGTTTTTTTTTTTTGTTTTTTTTTTTTTGCGGTACTGGGGATCGAACTCAGGACCCTGCGCTTGCTAGGCAAGCGCTTATTCCACTGAGCTATATCCCCAGCCCTGTCTTCTGTTATGAGAGTATTCTATTAGTATCTTCAAGACTGGTTATTATTAATAGTCATCATTTACTTTCATTTTTTATCTTGGTCAATTTTCCCCAACTTGGGAATATTATGGCTGCAGAGAACAAGAGTAAACTTGACCATGGTAGGAGGGGGGTGACTTCTGCTTACAAAACACAGTGTCTGAAGGTAGACAGTCAGCAGTTCCGTAATTCCACCAGTAATCCAGAAATGTTCTGCCTTTCCACTCTACATCCTCATCATGTAGCTTTCTTCATCAGGCCTGTATGACTGTGAGTGATTTATCTAAAGTGTCCCCTAGAGCCTCATGTGTTTGTAAGGTGACTGGATAGTGGGGAAGTTACAGTCATTAGTGGACTTAGCCATTGATGAGTTTAGTAGCTAAATGTGCTGTTAGAAGGTAGGGTCTGGAGGTGGGTCACTGGATGTGTGACCTGGAAAGTTTTTTTTTTAATCTTTTTGAGACAGAGTTTTGCTATGCCGTTCAGGCTGGTCATGAATTCAGTGTGTAGCTCAGGGTGGCCTCAAACTCACAGCAATCCTCCTGCCTCAGTCTCCTGAGTACTGGGATTTCAGGTATGCACCACCATGCCCAGCCAACCTGTCCTCTTTTAAATTGTGGATGTTGGGTATTTTATTCCAATAGTAAAGTAACTAAGATTTTGGTAGTAGGAGTAGGCACTGCTTGTATCTGGCCATGTGATTTATTTATTTTTATTTTTGTTTTTTGCAACAAGGTCTCACTACGCTGTTCAGGCTGGCCCTGAGCTCACTTTGTAGCTCAGACTGGTCTTGAACTTGCAATGATCCTCCTGCCTCAGCCTCCCAAATGCTGGGATTACAGGCACGCACCACTACGCCTGGCCTGGCCATGTGATTTAGAAGCATTTGGAGCTTGTTCATGGGAGAAGTTTGGAAAGGCTTGGAGGTGCTGGTTAGAGAAGACCTAGAGTCTAAGTCTGTGAACTGAGCTTAATGGGAGATTCTGGTTGGAGTTCAAAAGACCAGAACACTGATAGAAATGCTGACAGTAAAGGCCAAGCTCAGAAGGTTTCAGGTGAGAATATGGACCCCACTGGAAATTGGACTAGAAGCCATGTACGTTATGTTCTGACAGAAAATTATCTACATTTTGTCTTTGTCCTGAGACTTTGGAAGAGACTGGGATTAAAGGCAGTGGGCTAATCTGGCAGAGGAAATTTTAAGGCAGCCTAACATTCAGGTTATGGTATGGGAACTATCTTTAGCCAGATTTGCAGTGAAAAGCAGGAGCACATTGCAGAGCTGAATACTTAGAAAAGTGTGCAGTTTTGCCAGAAAGAAAGCATACAGAGATAGAGCAAAGAAAAACAAGTTTGCCAAAAAGAAGTCAAGTACTTTACTTAAGGACAATAGGAAAGAAGGCTTGAGGCATCTCAGGAATCAGCAAGACCCCACCCTTTGCAGGTTCATGGGTAAAAAACTGTAAAGATTTCTTTTGAGAAGAAAACTCCAGAGTCCCCTGCTTGAGAAGGGTCATCAAAGGAGTTGGTTCCCTGGATTTGTTTTATAGTGCTCAGTCATCCTTGCACTTAGAGGCCCAAGTCCACGGGGCCCTGGCTACTTCTTGAGCTGGTGGTAACTACCATGTACTGCTTGTTTTTCAGGTATGCAAAATGCAAGAGCTGTGGGGCTAGGAAGGCTTCCACTCAGATTTTGTAAGAAGGCCTGTGAGGCAGGCAGTGTGGCCCGGAGAGGGCAGTAAGTGACAGTGAGGTCAAAAGTGCACTGCAGACCTCAGAAAGTTGGAGATGGCAGGAACATGCATCATCTACTGAGGAAAGCTGCAATGAGTACAGTAACCCAAGAGAGAGCCTATGAGGGTGGCAACTGGCAATGCCAGAGAGACAGGGCCATCCAAACTCTTTGGAGCTCACATCGCACCACAGTGTGGCCTGGGTACTGGACACAGAGCTATAGCATTTAATGTTTTCTTTGGTCCCATCATTCATTTATATCTCTGTTTTCCCTTTCTGAAATGGAAATGCTTACTCTGTGCTACCATATCTTGGAAATGTTTAACTTTCTTTTATTTTTATAGGGGCTCACGGTGAAGCACTTGCTTGCCTTTAGTATCGGAGGAAATGTTGGACTTGGACATTCCAGTAATACTGGAACTGCAAAGACTTTGGTAACTAAGATAGATTAAATGAGTTTTGCATAATGAGATGAGTCTTTTGGGGGCCAGTGACATAAATTATGATTTAGATCTAAAACATGCTTCTAAAGGCTCATTTGTCTGGAAGGCGAATGGATTCACACACTGATGAGTTTAATAGTAAAATGTGCTGTTAGGTAGTGATGCCTGATTGGAGGCAGGTCACCGGGGACATGAGCTAGAAGGACACATTCTTGTCCCTGGCTCTTTCCTTTTCTTTCTTACTTCTTGGCCACATGTCCTTCTGTCCTTGCTGTTCCTGCCATACAGCTGGATGAGTGCTAAATCTGTGAACCAGTGAGCCTTTTCTCCTCCAAATTTTGAGTGTTGGGTATTTTTTTTCTTTCTTTCTTTCTTTCTTTATTTTTTTTTGAGTGTTGGGTATTTTGTCTCAATGATAGGAAAAGTCAGCTGCCAAACCTCTGGACATCACATCTGTGTTCCACCTGGATGGACACAGAGCAAAAGCTCTGTGCTAGCTAAATCTATGCCTTTTCATCAGGGAAACAATAGCTTTCCTGGAAGTTAATCCAGAAGTTTGCTTATCTCTCATTGACCAGACCGTGTCAAGACAGCCAGGCCATAGTGCAAAGGAAGCTGGGAAGATAACTTTTTTTAAAAAATTCATGCATCATCTATTTAATCATATTTATGAACCTAGACCCTCATACATGCTGGGCAAACATGGTATTACTGAGATACAACCCCCAGCCCTAATCATATTTAAACATTTAACAGGACCATATTCATGTCACTGTGTATAAACCAAATGGTAGTCTCCATTTAAAGTGTTTTTTCTCTTTAAAAATTTATTTTTGTCTATAGTTATTTCTTGCATTTGGAAGGCTGAGGCAGGAGGACCAAGAGTTTGAGGCTAGCTAGGCTATATACAGCAAGTTCAAGGCCATCCTGGACTACATAGTGAGTTCATGGCCAGTCTGGACTACACAGTGAGGACTCTCAAAAAAAGTTATTTCTTTAATTTAAAATTTTAGCCTAGTTGATTTAATTCACATGCAGTAAAATTTAGCCTTTTTTTATTGTATAGTTTTGTTTAAAAATCTCAAGAAAGGTGTCTATGTGTGACTGTGAATACTGCTACTCCTCCCCCAATTGCTTGACCGTCCTTTATCAGAAAAGGAAAATAATTTAACACAGCAAAGTAGCCTGAGGAAGGAGAGAATCTTTATTGATTGTACCTCTTGGTACAAGAGATAAGATGGGATGAAGGGTCCCTCTGAGTCCAGAAGGCAGTCTCCAGCTCATGAATATAGGAAATCAATTACCAGGTTTCTGCCCAGCTTAAAACACATGCCCTTGAGGCATTTCCTCCAGTCAATCAGGAGGCTGGGACTGCAGCAGTGATAGTCGTGGTAGCCTAAGAACATGAAGACTAAACAAATACATCCACATGTTCTTTTCATTTGGGCCAGGCCCAAAATGGATGGATGGATGGATCATCAGAAAGATTTTTACATGTATATTTTCATCAATTACTGTATTCTGACCTCTAGCATGTCTGAACGACAGCTATGAGAAAGAATAAGTTATTCAAGTTCTTGAATAATTAGTATCAAATTTATTAATGAAAGGTTTGGTGAGCCCCCCCTATGGTAAATATAGCATGGTCTCTAGTATGTATTGAATACCTAATTTCTAGCATTTACTGAACCATACCACTGTATTATCTCATTTAATCTTCACAGCCACTTTGTAACCTGATTTAGAGATAGGAGACTGAGTTTAACACTTTACAGATTGATTTATATAAGGTGTGTTTTGATATAACTCACATTTATCAACTTGCTTGGTTGTCACCTGTACTCATTTTAAAAAAAGAAACAAGGGTAAAGTAGGTTAAAAAAATCGTTAATGTCTTACATATTTAAAATAAGTATAGATTTAACCATTTAGTGAAATTAAATGTTTTTAATGTGTTTTTAATGTTTTAAATGTTTCGCTTTTTGCAATGCTAGTAATTAAATCCTGGACTTTATGCTAAGCAAGCACTCTACCACTGAGCTACACCCTGCTCCTAGAAAGCAAACAAACAACTCTAGCTGATATGAATCTAATTTAAAAACTAGTATGCTCAAAATCAGAACCATCACTAAGAAGAACTCTATTACTTAGATTCTTAGCTTTCTGGGCTTTAGTTTCTTCTGTAAAATGAGCCTACTGGGCTGATAAATACATTCCCCAACTGTCCAGCTCCAGTATTCTGTGACACCGCGGACCAACAAGGGGAGTAATGGAAATATCGCAGACACACAGGAGCCGTCTTCATTGGAGAACAAGCTGACTCCAAAACCTGGAAGCTGCTTAATGGGCCATAACTTTCCTGTTGCTCATGAATCACCAAGAAAAATACCTCCAGAGAAGGCTAAGTAGGTCAGATTTATCTAAGAAGACAGCTGTGTAATCCTGTATCCCTCTCCAACCCGGTGGCACTGCAGATACTTGCTTCGGGCTTTGGGAACAACAGTCAAATCGTATTATTCATTTTGTGAAGTTTGCATGACCACAACTGAAAAAAAAAAAAAAATCAGGCTGCCCTTGCAAACCTTAACGTAGGAGAGCAAATGAGAGCAAATTTAAAGAGTCCATGGCAATGGTACTGTCTTTTTGAGTCATTCTCATTGATACTGTGATACTCATCAGTGTATGAGACTTAACTGATAAGGTGAAGTAATTTAGGAAGAAAGTTTTTACATCACGACTTTTCATTCACTGTTGACCTCATGGGGAAATTTGATTCGGTTCTTGTCCAATTCAGTTTGCGACCAGAATCATGGAAAGAAGCCACTTTATGTGGCCAGGGGTACAGCTCAGCGGGTGGCAAGTGTAAGGTTGTGAGTTCAATCCCTGGGGAACCGAGGCCCCCACCGTACCGTAGGTGGAGAGAAGAGAAATGAAGAGGAAAAGGCATACTGGGGTGGGTCTTAGGGTCCCGGCAAGGAATATGGGGGGAAAAAAGGAACTATCGAGTTGGATAACGCAATGCAACTTTTTTTATGGCAATATGGTTTTGGTAAACTCCTTACATGTTAAAGTGGCCAAGAAACTAGGTGATTTAATCTCGTTTAGAATTCCATCAATACAGTGCGACGCTGGCTTCACAGTTCTGTTCTAGTAAGACAGGATCCATACCTCTTCGTGTCCTTCTGCGGCGTCTGTGGCGCTGTGACCACCACCTTTCCACCATCTAGACTCAAGGCACCAGCAGCCGTTAAGCAGCGGATCAGTGCGAGCACACAGGGGTGCCCCGGCGCTTCTCCTCTTTATACCTAGAACTGTGTATTCTGAGTTTCACTCAGGCTGCTCTGGAAACAGCCATCATGTCCTGTGTCTCACAGCCGTCAGTGCTTCCAGGAGACCCAAACTGGTTCCTGAATAAACCCGTTTGTGACAACACCGGGAAAGGTGTGCTAACGCAAAAAGTCTCAGGTTTTGACTTTTTTGGTACAGGCATCAAAATATAGATGTAGAAAAAAATTCATTTCTAACAATTACTTACACGAGCCTCTTTATGTTAGAAACGAGCCAGAGATTGCGTTCCGGCCTCATCTTCAGGCAAAAGGCTGGCGGTGCCATCGGGTCGGGCTCTGAAGGGCCGCGCCCCACCTGTCTCGCCCGCCGTGTCCACGTCCGCGAGGGCGCCGCGCGCACCCCGCCACGCGGCGCTGAGGCCGGGCTCCATTCCAAATTACAGCCCGGCCGCCCCGGACGTCCTCGCCGCACGCCGGCGGTCGCCCTGTGGCTACGCCACGGCGCTGTTTCCACTACCACCCCCACGGCCTCCCGCGGGGCTCCCCGCCTCCGCCCCCGTGGCCACGCGCCGGACGCCCGCCCAGGTGTCCCCCACGAAGGGGGCGCACCCTCAGCCCCCGGGACCGCCCTCGGCGACGCCGTCCCACGCGGTGGGCGTGGCTGGGCGTGGCGGGCCCGCGACCGCCGCGCGCTCGCATTGTCCACGCTCGCGGTGCCCTATCAGTGTCGCACACGCGCCCGGCGCGGCCCGCGGGCCGAGGGGCTGCGGGGGCTGGGCTGGGCTGGGCTGGGCGGGGCTGCGGGAACGGGGGCGGGCGCCGCGGGGGCGGGGCAGGGCGGGAGCGGCGCGGAGAGGCGGGGCGGGGCGGCGGCGGCGCTAGCGAGCGCGCTGGGGAGAGCGGTGAGCGCGGCGAGCACCAGAGGAGCGCGAGCACCAGCATGGCGGGGCTCCGACGCCCGCAGGCCGGCTGCTACTGCCGTACCGCCGCGGCCGTGAACCTCCTGCTGGGCGTCTTCCAGGTCCTGCTGCCGTGCTGCCGCCCGGGAGGGGCTCAGGGACAAGGTTAGCCTCGTTGCGTGCCGGCTCTTGCTCTCTACCCCGCCCCCTCTTTCTCTTTAGAACTGTGGGGACCCCTGGGAGGCTGGGCTACTGGGGCCGGGGCTGCAGTCCTGCCACAGCCCCGGGGCCGGGCGCCGCGGGCCGGGGACCGCTAGCCGCGCGCGCTCCGATCCTTTGTGCTCCGCCCCCGCGCCCGGGCGCACCCCGCTTTGTGTGGCGTGCGGGTCCCCGCCGCGGCCCGGCGCCTGGCAGCTTTGTTCCCCCCGCCCGGGGCCCCGGCGGATGCTCGGGTTGGCAGCGGGGTCCGTCGTGGCCCGCGGGGTGGCCTCGTCCTCTGGTCCCGGGAGGAGCGCCCGACCCGCGCGCCTTGGCCGGCGGCGCCCCGACCTTTGTGTGCGCGTCCGCGGCCACCCCCCGGTGGCCCGGGCTCGGCGGGGAGCGGGAGCCTGGTTGGGGAGGCGGGCGGCGGGGAGCGGGGCGGGAGCGTTGCTCTTCGTGCCTTACGAACGCGGTGTTTTTGCTGTCGGTGCAGCGATCGAGCCCCTGCCGAACGTGGTGGAGCTGTGGCAGGCGGAGGAAGGAGAGCTCCTGCTGCCCACTCAGGTGAGGACCAGCGGCGGGCGGGTGTGGGCTGGCCGCGGCGCTCGGGCCTCTTCGCGAGAGGCAAATACGCTGTCGGTGGAGCTTGAACACCTGGCAGCGGTGGCCGGCGGCCGCCTCCGCACCATGTGACCGGGCAGGAGCCAGGCCGGCCCGGCGTGGAAGGTGGGAGTCCGGGCCGCTGTGCAGCGCCGGCCGGGACCTCGCTCTGGATCCCCGCAGCTCTCGGTGCGGCAGTCATGGGGATGGCGAGGGGATGGGAGGTTAGCACAGCATGAGTATTGATTTCGTGAATGTTAGTGGTCTTTGCTGTTAAGGTTAAGCAGCAGCTTTGGGGTGAAGATGTGACTTTAAGGGATTGTAATCTTGGATTTTCTCCAAGCGCGTTTAATTCCTGTCGGAATACACCCACTTAGGAACTTGAATTTCAGGTTTTCAACCCCCTGAATGATGATTTTTATGATTGCATCTGGAAAAATAATTAGTAACATTTTATTGGTAATCTGTAGCATAGAGGGCTTCCAGCTGCACTGGCTACATTACTGCAAAGCTTTTGTGTTAATTATAAAGTCGAATTTCTACGAGAAATTTCCTTGACTGCGAAGAGACATTTAAAAATACAGTATAGTTGGCCGTTTTTTACCAGCAGCAGTAGGGACCCAAAGTGCATGGGAGGGAGGGTGTTGAATTAGAGGATATTCAGCTTGTATGTGGTCATTTTTTCGATGTTCATTACTTCCCATGTTGGCGGCACCCTTAAAAACAGAGTGTGTAGCAGTAACTAAAGTGGAGAGGCTGTGCAGTTTTACATTTGAGCTTTCTCCTATGTGAAGCATTGGGAGTTCTGGTTTTGAGATGTTTGGAATACTCGTTTGACCAGGAGTAATGAGTAACAGCTTCGAGGCATTGAGGTGATTTCGGAGGAGAATTTTCCTGGCCCTTTCTTGAAGGCTGTCAGGCTGCCTGAGACCAGCCCTCTGAGAACAAGCCCCATGGGCAAGTAGTCTTTTCTTTTAAGAGGTTTTCGCGAGATGGATTTTTTTCCTCATTGTAAATGATACACGTGTGTTCAAGGTTTGGCAAATACAGAAAAATGAAAAATAAAAACTTTTGAGAGAACTGCACTAAACACTTGGTGTATGGACTTTAAAATATTTGTGTTTATGAACGTGAGAGTTGTTTTGCAGTCGAACAAGTGACATTTGGGGCCCGAGGAGAAGTCTTTGTTTTGAGGGGCTGAGCTGTGCACTGTAGAATGTGAAACAGCATCCGTGGCCTCTGCCCCTGGATGCCAGGGACTCTCCCTGCTTCCTCTTTAACTCCCTTAGGTTTTGTTGTTGTTGTTTTTGTTGTTGTTGTTAGGCACCCTTCACGGTGGCCTCCCACTCGAGGGCACTGGTTTCCCTCCCATCTCAGTCTTCCTGGCAGCTAGGACTGTGGGCACATGCCATTGTGCTGCACTCCAGGCCCCTCGCTTTAACAATTGAGAATGTCGCCAGACATTGCCAGGTGTTCCACAGGGAGCAAAATTGCCCTGGGTAAGGTCTGGTCTGTGTCTTTGTTTATTTGCATTTCACTCAGTTGTGGGCTCCACCACTGCTTAGTGTGAGAAGCCAACCCAGACTAAAAAAAGAGCAAATCTTAGACTCTCACTTGTAGCATCAGTTGAAGATGTAGTCAGTGTGCCAGACATGGAAGTGTCAAGGTCTAAGACAGAATTAATTGCTGTCTTTCTGCGCTTCAAAGTCATTTTGTAAAGGGGCTGGGGATACAGCTCAGTGGAATAAGCGCCTGCCTAGCAGGCGCAGGGTCCTGAGTTCAATCCCCAGTACCGCCAAAGAAACAAAGTCATTTTGTAAAGTGTTTGTGTATAGTTTGTTTTGAGTAAAACAAATTAAGAGGCTTTTTGGAATTCTCATTATAGAGGCATTTATGAGCTATTTTAATCAAAGCTATAATGGAACTGAAACTGGCATTTGAAATAATTTTCTAAATATTTAGTCTTTAGGTAGATCTTTCAGAAGCTATCTTACCTTGCACGTGCCTGGGCGGGCATATGGGGTATATGTGTACAGTGTCTCACAGCTGCAGAGAGTTCCCAAGAACATTTCTTTTTCTTTTTTTGTTTTGTGGTACTTGGGATTGAACACAGGGCATTCACAGCCTCAGCCTTTTTTTAAAATTTTGGGACAGTGCCTCAATCAGTTGCCCAGGTTGTGCTTGAACTTGGAATCCTCCTGCCTCCCAGAGTGCTGGGATTAGAGGCGTGGGCTCTCAGGCCTAGGCGGAAGAAAGTTACTTTTAAGGAATTCTCTTTAAAGAGTTTTGCATTTTTTTTTTCAGAAATGTTTCCTTGTGTATTATAAGGAGTCCGTTGAAAAGAAAATATTTATAGCTCTTATTTAAGTATGAGGGTTTTCTGCTCTGTTATGGCTAGGTTGAGTTCATTCAGGAAGACTAGAAGATGGTGTCAGAACCTGAGTTGTCAGTAATAGGTGAAATAGTATCAGAGGATGTGGCATTCAATAAACAACACTAAGGTATTTGCCAAAAATAATTATTTATACATCTAGAAAATTTGCTGTTGATTTTTCTTCTCCTTTTTCTGATGAAGCTCTTAAGTCACTAAGAACTTGAATAACTCATAAATAAAACCAAAGGTAACGATTGAAGATCCTCTGGCCAGGCCTCCTGTATGTGAATCCTATGTCTCTTTCTACCTTTGTCCATCAATTACTTCTTTTGTCTATGCACTTATTTTGGTGTAGGGGACAGAAGGCAGGGCCTCACACCTCTCAGCGAGCATTCTACCGCTGAGCACGTCTGAGTTCACGTCTTTGCCATCTGCGTTTTCATCTGTAAAGTAGGGGGAATGATAGTTCTAATTTCACAGGGCTTGAGAGGATGAAGTGTTTGCGCTTCCTTGAGTACCTGATATAGGTTACTTATTTTGGTGGTTTCTCAACTGACCCATAATGTTGTTCCTTAGGAGATATGCACAGCTTTCCTGCTTTGAAAGAACTGCAGGTAGCTCAGTATTATGCTTCTATGATTATATAGAAAGTTACATTATCCATATTTTGTGAGTAATGTGGTGCTGGAGGCCATGTGTGCTAGGCAGTGCTGTACCTTAGGGCTATACCTCAATCCCTGTTTGTAGTATTTTATGTTATGGAATAATTGGATGTAATGACATACAACTGTGTTTATCGATCATGAGAGGAGGGAAGGGAAGTAGTGTGATTTTATTCTTAGGTTTACAGGCTTTTCCTCTCTCCTGGGTGTACTTTAACACACTAAACCCAGAATGTTGATGACATAGAGACCGAGTATTTTTATTCACTTATTGTCTAGAGGTAATCGCACATATGCAAGATACTGCTTTATGCACGTTCTTCCTTCCCTTTCTGGTTTCCTGTGACCCATTCACAGGGAGATGGCCCTTTGACCTGCTCTGGCCGTTTTTTGAGCTTTCCGCAGTCTTCTTACCTTGTCTTCTCCTTTGGTCACTCCTTCAGAACTCACCTTTCAGCCTGACCCTTGGCTGAGTGAACCTGACTTTGAATTATCCGCTGAATGAAAGAACAGATGTTGCTGCCCTGCTGATGGTTTGGGGAAGTCCTTTCTGGAGTTGCCATCCTCTCCCCCCTTTTATTTCCTTGCAGTATGGAGCAAACTTCTGGCCTCCTGTGCAGGACCAGTGCTCTACCACTGAGCTACACCTCCACCCCCATCAGTTTGCCCTGCTTGAGCTACTTGTAGTGATTTGCATGTCTGGATTTTTTCACTTTATCTTGGGTGTCCTTGTTGCCTCAGCTTGGTTTCCCTTAAGAAGGTCTGTGCTGTTGAGGCCTGAAGGTGAGGTGGTCCTCGCTGAGACCACTGTTTTCTGCTTCCCCTCGGCATCCAGAGTCAGTCTACGAGGCCTTTCTAGTGGAGGAGAGGTGGTCATCAGCACTCTGCCCTGCTTCTTAGTTTATGGGGTTAGCCAGTTTTAAAGACGGCAGGTGAAATGTTTTACGTATTGATTTTGCAGCAAGGACAATCTAGAGCACCATCTCTTAATGTGCTTGGCCTAGTCAGAGAAGACTCACTTCTGATGCCCCTGTTAGCAGGTTTGGGAGGTGGACATGGGTGTTGACTAGGAGTAGCTGTTACCTGACACAGGACCTGCCTGGGCTGGCTCATATATTCCTTCAGCAGATACTGACCTTTTGCTTGCCTGGTTGAACCCCATTATCCCATGGTGAATAAGAACGCCGCTGCCTTTAAAAAATACCATGTTTTGGGCTGAGGATAGAACTCAGTGGTAGGGCTCACCTAGCATGAGTGAGACCCTGAGTTGCATACCCAGCAACACAAGAAAAAAAAAACGTTTTGATCACTGCTTAGGTTTGAGGGTATAGATAATGGAAATTGGCAGAAAGTGAAACAGGAAATGGCATGCTGAAAATCTGCGTTCTTTTTATTATCTCAGGCAGTGTGTTGTACAATAGCATCTTACTCTAGTCAGTGAATCATTGACTAGTATTTGGAAATCTTTTTGTCTTACAGACTTATTTTTAATCTATTTCTGCCATCAACATAAAAAACAATAACATGGGCTGAATACTACCTTTATGTTGTATGAGTTAACGCATACCCGTACACTAAAAACTGGGAAGTATTATGACCTGGTTTTTCAGCTGAAGAAATTGAGGTGCAGGGCAGTTGACAAGCAGGTGGCACTAGTAGGATTTGAACCCAGGAAATACTTAGCTCCAGAGCTGGAGCCGCACAGGTTCTTGAGCAGGGAGCAACACCATGGTACTGAGTGATAGGTCCATAGCATGTGGACAGTAACGATTAACATGGAGGAAGGTGGGTCTTGCAGTGTTATATGGCTCGTATTAGGGACAGCAGCCTTAGAGCGTGGCGGAACGTCCTGAGTGCCATGGTAATTCTGGCCTAGAAAGTTGATGTTCGAGCTGCTCGCTGGCAGAAGGGATAGGGAAGAGAGGAGGAGCCTGGACGTCTGTTGGAGGCGGGAGGGGGGAGCAGTGCAGGGCGACTCCAAAGTGCTTGGGGCATAGGCAGTGTGATGGCGCCTGCATCGCAAAAGCGGTGGCTTAACTCTGAAGCCACTCAGCAGGGGACGGATCTTGGCAAGTTGGCATGTGCCCTAGCCTAGCAGGGAGCTGAGCTTGGGGCTGTTGATGCACTCTGGAGACACGTGGAAATAGGACTGTTGAGTTGTGCAGCAGTCTACCCTATAAGGCTTATGGAATCTCCTCCACGTGCTGGTCATTGAAGCGGACTACATGGTTCTGGTCTGTGGGAGAGATGGGCAGGTTATGGAGAACCTTCAGGTGTGCTGGAGTGAGGGATTAGTGTCTTGAGGCTACAACCCTGTGTGCAGGAGTCTGGCCTCGGGGACTGGTGGCCCCAGGAGAAGGGAGGGCTGGAGAGATGCCAGGGGAACCAGAAGAGTCCGGATCCACTGAAGCCAGCAGTGGTGAGCTTCCAGAAAGAATAACACATCCGGAGCTTGTCTGTCCAGCAGCGCGCAGCACTGTGGAGTTAGGCTGGGCCTTTTGTTCCTGGTGCACGTGTTTGTGTTTCAGTTGACCTTCTTACTGCCCTAAGCTGAGTTCCATGTCTTCAGATTTCTGCCTGGTAAGCTTGGCAGATGATGCTGGAAGAGCTTTAGAGTGAGACATTTGTGTCATTATCAGGCTTTTTACATTGATGTCAAAACATAGGTATTCTTTAAGAGGGTTTTGAGCTAAGCAATAGATTTTCTATATTGGAGGATTTTAATTGGCATTAAATGTCATCTTATGTGATTAAATGTAAACATTAGAAACTGCTCTTAAAGAGAAATAATGTCTAATTTTGAGAATGTGTTTAGGTTGTGGTTTTATTGGGAAATTCTTTTTTCTTTTTTGTTTGTACTACAGATCAAACTCACAACCTCACACTTGGCAGGCAGGCACTGTGCTGCTGAGCTATATCCCCAGTATAAGTTGTGGTTTTAAATGGATAGAGAGCTGGGCGTGGTGATGCAGACCTGTAATCTCAGCTTTCAGGAGGCAGAGGCAGGAGGATCTCTGTGAGTTCAGTTCAAGGCCAGCTTGAACTGCATAGTGAGACCTTGTCTTGAAAAATAAAACGAACAAACAAACAAAAACCCTCCCCCAAACCAAAAAAAAAAAAAAAAAACCCAAACGAGTTGACTTACTTGTTTACAGTGAATGCCTAAGGGAACCACTTGGCAATTTTTATTCTTGCCACTATAGTGTCATTCTTTAATGAGAACCTATGGTCCCAGTCATTCTTACAGACATTCATTACAAGTTTATTATGCCCGGGAGAGTTGAAGAACTCATTTTGGTGACTTAACGTTTGTTTAAAACAACTGTTAAAGCATGTTCTTTGTCTATAGGGTGATGCTGAAGAGGATGTGGAGGAGTTTTCTCAAGAACAGAGGTAAGGAAATGAGAGCGAAATGCCTGTATGGTAAATGTCTGCCATCTCTGAATGTTCTGTGAAGTTCTTGATTATGTCTTTGCTTGTATGTTGACTATTACCTCTTCAGTCTTTATTCCTCTTTTCAGTCTGTGTTCTCTCATAATTAATCTTTGTTTTCAAATGAGGCAATGCAGAAAGCTTCTGGAAGTAGTTCCTCATTTTTCCCATCTGTTCCCAGATGTCTGTTGTGGCTGGGCACTGTGCTCAGTGCTGTACCTGACGCAGAATCAGACCTGTCTTGCATGTGGCAGGCAGTCATTGATAGAAACTTGGGGGAGTGAAGTGCTATGATGGGGAATAACGAGGTATCTGGGTTGCTCATGGGGCGCTCCTGTGAGGAGGGACTCCACCTGAAATCTGGAGGAAACAGAAGCAGTGAGATAGTAGGCACAGGGCTAATGTCTTGGGTAAAAGGAGAGGCCGGCCCACAGGGAGTCTGAAAGCCTGTGTTGGAATGTAGGATAGTGAGATGAGGTGTAGGACCTTGGTGGCCACAGTAAGAAGTTTGGGTTTTATTTTTAAATGTGGTGTGAGTTTTTTGTGTTTTTCTTTGAGATGGGATCTCATTATGTAGCCCAGGCTGGCCTTGAACTCTAGGCAAGCCACCTGTCTTTGCCTTCTGAGAGCTGGGATTGCAGGTGTGCACCACCATCTTGGCTGAATGTGGTGTACGTTCTTAATGGATTTTAAGCAGAGAACTGACATTAACAATGCAAATTCCATTTTTAACAAATACCTTGGTCACAGAACAGTCTTTGTGAGTTGTCGATGTGGGAATCCGGTCTCTTGGGCTACATGAAGGTTCTGCAAGGTACCAGAGCGTGAGGATAATTTTCAGAGATAACTTCAAGGACTTGGCATCTGGATCCTCAGATACTCTCCTAAAATTGATCTGTCTGATGTTGTATGTTACCATTTTCTACCTCTGATTTTGCAATCTTACTTCTCCACATTATAAAAAAATGTAGTCCCACTATTTACTTCATCTTGGGCAAACAAAAGGGCTGTTTGAAATATTGGTACTGATTAGGAAAAAGTAATTAACTTTGATAAGAAGACAGATTCTTTTGTAACTGGAGGTTTTCAGATCTGTGGTTTCAATAAAATTGAAGGAAGATGCAATCAAATTGGGAGCTTTGATTATTCCTTATGAAAATTCATTGTTTTTTTTTAATAAAATAATAAGTTGAGTAAATATAGGGCCATTGCTAACAAAATCCTTTTTTTTAACATCTTTGTGAGCAGACTTTTTCTGTGCATCTATTGAAAAATGATGGGAAAATAGGATTGAATTGATGTTAATTAAACCTGTCTCATTGTAGCAGCAAATGGTCATACGAACCCATGAAGGGGAAAAGACAGATCCATCCATTGTGTTAAAGGAAACATTTTCTGTTTTCTTTTTGTTTTGGTCTTAGAAATATACCCAGGGCCTTGTGCATGCTGTGTACGTGCGCTGTCACTGAGCTATACCCCCAGCCATGATATATTTAGAAAAGTGATTGTGATTTTTATTAAAAATACCAGTGCTTACAGTATGGCAGAGATTAGAGTTTGACATTCTTTTTTTGGATATATGGGCACAAAAATGGTGAAAAGTGTTGATGGTAATTCAGACTAGAGTGGTAGTTGTGGGGTTGGAGGGAAATGAAAACTTTTGAGATATATTTTTGTGGTAGGATGTGTTTATTATTTGTTGACTCAGTTGTGGGGTTGTGAGGGAAGCAGAAATCAAGAGAGCTTCTCAGCTTTAACTTGAGCATCTGGGGTATTGCGACTGACAGGAGAGGGTTAGTAGGAAGGAAATGGGGAACTCTGATGGGTTGTCTCCAAGGAGTCTTTGCCTTGACGTGATGCATGCAGAGAGAGATGGCAGAGAGGTAGTGGGAAATGTGTATCTAGCCTTGGTGGCCTGGGCTGCAGCCCCAGGTCTGGGCATTTGAAGCCCACATGTGGCCTTCCTGAGTGTGCCTTGCATTTGCTTTGATTAGTAAGCAGTTCTTGCCCTTCTTATTTTTGGTGTCCAGGCTTGAACCCTGGGCATCATGCATGCTAATTAAGCATGTGATCTGCCTCTGACCCACATCCCCCAGGCACCCTTTCTTCCTTAGAACTAGTTTACTTATGCCGATTTTCCAGCAAACTAAAGGTATTAGTAGAGTTTAACCTCACCATTTTTTGGACACAGCATCAGATAATTAGAATGAAAGGCGTGTGGGGAGTAGTAAGGGAGAATCGTATTTGTTTAGAATAGTGGCTTCCACTTTTTATGATGACTTACAGTAATAAATTTTATATCACCTCTGTATTTATAGCCATATGTGTGAATGTATGAATGCATATGTACGTATATCATGTATACAGTAATAAAAATGGGTAGAGTTTCACATAGCTGTACTCACCTTTATTGTCTGTAACATACTCTTTATATTCTATTCCATTTTATTTCATTAGAAAATATTGGTTGCTACCTACTGGGTTTATTTATATTTTGGTAATAACTGTATTCTTTATTGACCTGTAATTCACATACCATACAGTTGACCTATCTAGAGTGCTTCATGGGATTTCACTGTATTTACAGCATTGTAAAAATGTCACCCCAATCAACTTTAGAATGCTTTTGTCCCCTCACCCCCCTCAGAGAAATGCCTTACCCTGTTGCATCAGTCTCTGATCTCCTAACCTTCCTGATGATTGGAAAATGCTGTAGATCATGGCTTTGAATAATCAGCCCTGGTTTTATTGTTTTATTTTCCTCTGTTATTTCTGCTGTTATTTCTGGATGGTTGGTTTCTTTCTCTGCCTTTCCTTCTTCCCTTGCCCTCCTCTCCCAGCCCCCTTCTTTCTCTACCTTTACTGGGGATTTAACTCAGGACTCTTGCATTGAGCTAGATTCCTAGCCACTTTGTTTTTTTGGGACAGGGTCTTGGTAACTTGCCCCGGCTGGAGCTGCCTGAGCTTCCCAGAGTGCTGGGATTACAGGCATGTGCCACCATGCCCAGCATGTCCCTGGTTATTTTCAACTTGATTCTTTGTTTGATTTGGCTTTTTTGGGTTGAGATCTATTCTTTATGTGTAAAGACCGGATCTTGACATGGGTTAGATGCTGCTATTAGAAAACTTTCCTTGTGTTCATTTTTTGAAAATGCATTTTCTGAAGTTCTAAGAATTATCTCTAAAGGTGTAATGGTCAGTGATTGGTAGTCACCTAAGTACTTACTGTTCATTTATCTTTTGCACAATTGAGGTTTTTTTGGTTAATTTTTAATTTCTCCCAAATCCACCTAATGTTTTGCTGCTTAAAAAAAGGAAAAAGAAAATCCTTATTTTAGAATAGATGCAGATTCATACGATTTTTTTTTTTGTACTGAGGATTGGATCTAGGGCCTGAGCTACATTCCCAGCCCTTATGTATGTTTGCCTTTGCTGAGAAACAGACCTTGGTATGTAACAGTGAGCTAAGCCCCACACTTGGTTTGGGTTTCAGCGGTGTTTTCCTGATATCCTTCTGGGAGGCAAATCATTAAGTGGAGTTGAGCTTGACCTATACTAATTAACAATTTTTCTTTACGGGAGATTTGTCTACTCTATTATTTAGTCAGTCAATTATATCAGTATGGATTTGTGGGTATTTATATACTACGCTTTCTGGGTTTAGCAAAATCCCACAGTTCCTCACTGGTTGATAGGATGTTTTTTGAGACAGGGTCTTACTGTGTGTGCTCATTGGATTCTGTCCCAGGACCCATCCAGGATGCTACATTACTTTTATCCTTGCTCCTGAGGCTCCTGGGTCAGACTTTGCTTATTTTGCATGACCTTGAAAGTTTTGAGGAGTATTAAAGGTATTTTGTAAAATGAGGGTTTGTCTGATACTTTCCCCATGTTTGCATCAGGGTTATGGGTTTTGGGGATGTAAATCACATAATGTAGTTTTCATTGTCATCACCTCATATCACAGGTGTCTTATCAGTCTTTCTTACCACTTTGATGGTGACCTTGATCACCTGGGTGAGGTGTTCTTTGTCAGGTTTCTTTACCTCTTTGTACACTGTGCTCTTTGGACTTAAGTCATTAAGTGGAATTAAGCTGCACCAACACAGATTATTTGGAATTCTCTTGTAGTTATTATTTGTCCATTCTCTATTTATTCATTCAGTTATTTATGTCAGGCTAGATTTATCAGTATTTATTTATTCTTTGGATTATAATCCTGTACTAGGTTTTTCCTACTGTTTTCATGCCATTTATCTTTAGTCTTATTTCTTAGTAATTTCTGTCTCTTTGCCCCTTTTTAAAACTTGCTTTAATTTTAAGAATTACCCCCACAGTGCTAGCTTTTAATGGTGGTCAGGTGGGCTTGAACTCAGCAAAGCCACCGTTTATCAATTCAACAAGATTAATACATAGTCTCTCAAGAACTCAGAGAAGCCACTGCTGTCCTAAGGAGGAACTAGAGAACTACAATGACTATGGAAGAGTCTCCCTGTGTCCCCCAGAGATGTAGGTGCGCCCATGTTGGCAAGAACCTAGGTGAGCTGGTGTTGGTTCGCTTTAGGTCCTCCCTACCCTGGGGCAGACCCAGACCCTTGGTCATCCTGGATGCAGGGCTCTACAGCAGCCTGCTTGTTACCTCACATACAGTTTGGGAAAGGTTTTGAGGTAATTGGTCTCATTGAAGATTCTGTTCATATTGTCTTGACTTCATCTTATGTAGAGGCTATGTAATTGTATTTGGTTGAAAGCCAGGAAAGCACTATTTGAAAAACTTTCTTCCCTCTTTCCTTCCCATCACCCCTTTTCTCCTGGGTGTTCTCAGGTATCAGCAATGATGTGTTCCTTTCCCGAGAAGGAGATTGCTGTTGAGGATTCGGTGATGAGGACAAATTTGAGCTGACTGCCGCTCTTCCTAGCATTGGTGCTCTCTGGGACTCTCTTCTGGCTTTTTGGGTGTGCATCTGTTTGATAAGTCTTGGGGGGGGGAATATTTGTTAGAACACAAAGAATTTAAGGATTGGCGAAGTGTGAGCAGTGTATTATTTCAGCTTTAAAAACGCTCATAGAAATCACAAATACTGACTGTCTAGGTACAATATAGGTAGAAGGCTTTTGCTGTTGGTTGTTTTGTTTTTGCGATGCTGGTCTTAAACCCAGGCCTTGTATGTGCTAGGTATGCACTGTACAACAGAATTGCACAGCCAGCCCCTCTTGTCTGCCTCTAAAGTATACTTTTATCTAACTAGGAACAGCAGCAAAATATATTCTGAAACAGTTTAACTGTCAGTTAATGGCAGACCCTACGAAGACCCCTGAGAGACTCTCCTGACCTTTCAGCAGCATGCTGAAAGATAGAATTGTAGACAAAAATGACTTAATCTTGAGGGAAGCTTCCTTTTGGCAGGGAAGGAGCTTACAGCCCCCACAGGGAATGGAATAACTTTTCTCTTTCCTTTGTTTTCCTTTAAAAGTTGCAGGTGGGCACCACCTGTTCATAGGATCTTCCACGTTTTTGTTTTTGTTTTTATCTGAACACATCTCCCCAGGGTTTTGTTGTGGATCTTGCTCTACCCTCTTGCCTTCCTGTTGCCTAGATCTCTAGACCCCTGTTTTGTTGTTTCTTTACCTATCTTGAATGTTGCTTGTACCTTCTGCACAAGGGTCTCACCTGACCAGTTACTGAGATCCCTCTATAGTCTTCAGGTGCCTCAAAATGAATGTGTTGTAAATGGAGCTCCTGGACTCCCTCCTCAGAGCACAGCCATGTTGGTCTGTAGGAGTCACCCCGCTTCCTTCTTTTGGAACCTTTCCAGGCTGGGAGTCAAGGGGTGTGGCCTCAGATAGCCACTCTTTGGACTCCACCTCGCCAGTTCTCCACATTCCCACTCCTGTAACATAGTGAAGGCCACTTTTGCTTTCCTTTCCTGTCCTTTCTCTTTAAACCAGCCTTCCTGAGGCCACATTACCATCCAGATAAGGTACAGATTCCTGAGCAAGGTGCACAAGCCCCGTTGTGATCCAGGGCCTGCATGCTTCTTCTGCCTTCCTCCTCCCTTAGTCCCAGGCCCGTCTTGCTCACTGCTCTCTTTTGCCAAAACACTCATTTCTGTCCTGACTGCCTCACTCCCTCCATGGCCCGCAGGCGCTGGCTTCAGCCCAGGGCACTTACTCTTCTGTTTGGAAATTGCCTTTCTCAGGATGCCCAAGGCCCATTTTGAGTCTCCTTCAACCAATTTCCCAGCTTCAGACCTGGTAACTGGTATGTAGGTGGGGGGCTACTAAGTACAAGGGCATAAGCACTTGACTTTAAATTTAAGTCTTTCAAATTGATTGTTATATTTCAATGTTCTCTCTTATAAGCTGGCAGACCATACTTGCCATTGAAACTGCAGCACTAGTATTTGTGTTAGAGGTGGTGCCTTTGAATTATTGCAGTTGGTGTGTTTCTAAAGAGAGCAGGTATTTCTTCAGGGAAGCCCATAGTTGGACAGCTGGCCATTGTAGGCATCTTGGCTTGCCCTTTTTCTTTGCCCCTCTCTTTAGTATGGGTGATGAACCCAGGGCCTCACACAGGCTAGGCAGATGTTTTAGTGTTGAGCTACTGTCCTCAGCACTTACTTAATTTTATTTTCAGACAGGGTCTTGCTAAGTTGCTCAGGCTAGCCTCAAATTTGTGCTCCTCCTGCCTCTGCCTCCTGAGTACCTGGTATTACAAGGGTGCTACTATGCTAGGCTTGCTTTCCATTATTATTCTTGTCACAGTGGGTTCCTGAGCAACGAAGATACTTTTTAAATGTGTTTCACAGGGTGACAGTGGTGTTGGTTAGTTCTGCAAAGATGTTCTAGGTACATTATGACACCTGGCTTATTACTTAAATTAGTGGCAAAGCTTGAAATTTCACTGTTCAGGGGAGAAATGTAATTTCCCAAGATAGTGTTATCTATCTGGAATATGAATATTAAGTTGATGAGGTCTCCTGGGACCTTGTTCTTTGTTTTAAATGAATTGTCATCAAATTATTTGTTGTTAGAGTTTTCCACATGTGAAATACGACTCTAAGGTAGTAATAACAGCCCCTCCCCCCATGTTACAGAAGAATGTTGGCACTTGACAAATAATTGGTAATGTGGTACTCAAGTCTTAAGGTTGCCAATCTAACCAGTTTATAAATGATGTAGGAAAAAGTCCTATTTTATTATTTTAGTTTTTCTGAATGTTTTGTCCCTAAGTAGTGGGGAATAGTAAGTCTGCCACAATAGTGAGTCTGTGACAGCTCTTAGAAGTTAAAAGAAATACCTGAATTTGTTGAGAATTTTCAGTCATTTAAAATTAACTCACTGGTGGTTTCTTATTCTCCAGAAGATGGTCATATTTAATTTTGGTGTTGTCTCTGCAGTACGCATAGACTTATTTCTAGTTGAAAAACATAGATGTACCATCAGACCAGCCTTTTTCTTTCTTCTGATCTCTGTTTTTAGCCTAACTGATGCAAGTGTTTAGCTCAGAAAACATGGCTCACAGGTGCCGTGCGGTGTGTCTTTAATCCTAGCTACTCGGGAGGCTGAGGTAGGAGGATCACAAGTTCAAGCCCAGCCTGGAAAACTTTGTGAGGAGATACTATTTCAGAATAAAATAAAAAGAGCTGGATATGTAGTTCAGCGTTGTGGTAGAGCTCTTGCATGCGAAAGGCATGCCGAAGTCCTGAGCTGGATGCCCAGTTTTGTACCCTCCAAAGAAATAAAACCCCCAGAACAAACACCCAAGATTCTGAAGGACGTGTGGTTGATGGACAGAATTTTTCTATAGGAAAGATGAACATTTTGTACCCTGTAAAATGTTCAGATATACTCACTGCCGCATGGAAGGGTCATTCCCAGAGGATTGGTTCAGTGAAAGTAGAGTCTGTGTGTGTTTCCTCCCACATAAGTCATTGTGATCTTGTACAATATTGACTTTTAGGGTTGTAGTACTTTGTGGATGTTGGTTCCTTTAGCTGTCACTAAGCTATTTACAATAGGTGAAGTCCAATTTGAATTACAAATGAGTCTTCCAGTGAATGGTTGATATATGTACATGATCTCTGAATATTTGGCGAAGTAATTCTTCTGGGATCATGATTAATGGCTCTTCAAATGAGGCCATGTTAAACCCACTTAATCCATTAAAATTGGATTTAAGTAATTGCCATGGTAATATACCTTATGTTTTACAAAGTACTTTCATGTGCATTATCCTTAAAAAAATCACATGGGTAGTAGTCCCATTATTAGATGAGGAAGTAAGTTCATAAAGGTAAACTATAAAGCTGTGAAGTGACCAAATTAGGAACATGATTTTAGGTATGTTCTCTCTATATGTACATGTCTACATTGCTATTGTATGTACAGGGAAATAGGTTGGAAAACCATTTTACCAGCTAGGTATCCTGACATCTGCTCTCTGTGGGAAACCGTCTAGTAATGGGTACATGGAAACAGTTGAATTCTTCACTAAGCCCCAGTATTATATGGCTCATAGCAAGCCTTTGAGAAAAAATCATGGCTCTTGCTTGTAAGGTACACTCAGCTGGATTTTCAATATTTTACTATATGCTAGATCATTTCTTTAGTTAGGCTTTTTTTTTTTTTTTTGAGACGATCTCATTATGCAGATCAACCTGGCCTTGAGCTCACATTGTACCCTAGGCTGGTCTTGAACTTGCAAAGATCCTCCTGCCTCAGCCTCCCAAGTTCTGGGATTACAGGTGTGTGCCACGATGCCTGGCTGAGTTTTATGCTATTTTAAAGTGTTACTCCTCCATGAATATTGTACTTTGTAATAATCTAGGAACCTTAAATGTGGAATATTAGTATAACAGTTCTTTGTGGAACACATAATATTATAATATGTGCTGAGAGGTTGCCTTTAGTTACTGAATGAGCTATCCTCTTAGTTTGCTTTGCCTCATGATTATTTTCAGCATCATGTAACAGAAAACCCTGACTCAGCCAGCTCAAACAATAAAGAACACATTATGTCACCTGACCAGAAGCTGGGGCAGGGTGGTTCTAGGGTGACTAGCTCAGGAGGTTGGCTTCAGCCCTGGCTGGGTTCTTTCTCACCTGTTTGTTTGTTGCCCTTGGTGGAGAACTGTAGGCCCCATTCGAAAGGGCAGAGCGGAAGAGCTTCCATCTTATGCCTGTCACAGAATTGCATTTCAATCCACTCCCCTTACATCACCTAGGTCAAAAATGGGGCTGTGCTCACTTTGACCCCTTTGTGGCCCTAGGGAGTTGGGGGAGCTGTTGATCACTCTGCAGCAAGGTTTAGTCACAGGGAGTCATAGTTGCTGCCCACAGCCAGGGCTTTGCCTAGGTGGAAGCCAAACCAGCAGTGTGTGTCGGCTGAGTGAGTCACTACAGCTGAGTGTAGACCAAGCAGACTAGGCCAGTGCAGCTGAAAGTGTGATCCTGGGTCCTGCAGATTCAGCATCATCTGGGAACTTGTTAGATGGGTGAGTTCTCAGGCCCTGCCCAGACCTCCTGAGTCAGAAGCTGAAAGGGAGGGACCGGGAGATCCGAGTTAATGAGTCCTCCAGGTGATTCTGACTTGAGAGGTTTGGTCCCTAGTAACGCATCTGAGGGATCACATTTCAGAACATACTTCTGTTGAAGATAAATAATGAGAAGCAGAAAGGGTCTTGTAGGTAAGCGGTAGTGTGGAAATTGGGAGGTAGAATTTTTCAGTCTTGGCTACCACAGTTGTCCCAGGATTTTAGTAGACCCAGCATGTGTGCATACTGTCTTCGCCTGGTATCAGGTTGGAGCAGCTGGGCCAGTGTTTTAAAGTTTGGTTAGAGTGATTGGGTGGGGGCCGAGTTCCAAGGGGAGCTGTCGTGTTCACACTGGGGTCCAGCATGGCCTGGCCGGCCTGGAGAGCAGGTGGCCTAGCCAGTCCTTTGCAGCAGCTTCAGGGAAGAACTGAAGAACTTTCTCAAAGAGAATTCACTCGTTATAAGGGAAGTGAGGCTGGCTGAAAACCTTGGCCCGATAACAGAAAGGCTCAGTTCTTGGGTGGGAGTGGTCACTCACAGCACAGGGCGGTGTGTGTCCTCAGGTCTGTCTCCTGGCCCACCTCCCTGTAGGCACATGGCTGAGGTGGGGTGTGTGTGAGAGAGCCTTAGGGCACTGCTGGGGTGTGAAGAGAAGGGAATTGCTTTAAGTTAAAACCGAAAGAAGTGTTCAAAAAATTCTGTGAGAAACGGGTGGGCGGAAGCAGCACAGGAACTGCCCACACCCACACTTGAAGGGGACTTCCACATCCCGTGCCCCTCCCACAGGGAGGGCTTGGTGGGCTCCAAGCACAGGGCATGGCCCTGAGGCAGCTGAGAGCAGTGGAGCAGTGATAAAATCTGGACAAGGCCTGCCCTGTGTCCCTCAAGGGGGAAAGGGGACGCCCCAGCTAAACCGCAGACTGGGGGTTCCCTGTGGCTCTTCTGTGGTACAGCATGGCAGGAACATTTGCCAGCTGAGGAGGCTGGATGGAGTAGAGCAAGAAGAAGGGACCCAAGTCCAAGTGTGGTGTACTGGTTTCCTAGACCTGGTGTAGCAAAGTACCACAAACTGAGTGCTGGAACAGAAATTTATTTTCTCCCAGTCCTGAGGGCAGAGATCCTAGATCAAGGTGTTGGCTAAGACTTGTAAGGGAATCCTTCCTCTCCTCAAGATCCTGCTGTCCTGCGGCACCCTTGGGGCTTCCTTGACTGGAATTCTGGGCCTTTGTCATCATGTGCCTGTTTTCACATGACTGTCTCTTCCAAGGACAGCAGTCAACACTTGAGTCAGGGTCCACCTTTCTTCAATGTGGTGTCATTTTTTTTTTTTAATTGTAAAAGTAAAAGAAGAAAAACAACAGATAGACACACAGCAACACAAGAACAGTACAAAAACTGAACTACAGATAAGATGGCAGGGGATCAACAATGGTTGTTGTCTTACACATTGATAACTTCAAAGTGTATGCTCAGAACAATACAAATAGACAAGGTTGATCAAACAATCATCGATTGTTCCTTACATCAAAATGACATGAGACAATAGTGCAACCATGTCAGCCATCCCGCACGTGCATACATTCCTACACAGCTATCTGCCTCTTCCTTTTCTCCTTCCCTTCATCCCGACTGCTCTCTACTTTTGAGCAGTCTCCCTTCATACCTCCCAATTAATATTCCCACCTCTAGGTCCCTACACTAATGATACAGTACGCTGTTTGCACATGCACATCTGATTTACCTCACTTATGAGTATGGTCTCTAACTGTGAATATGGTGTTATTTTAACTAATGGGTCTTTAGCTGCCCCGCTTTCTATAAGGTCACATTCTGAGGTGCTGGGGTAAGGACTTCAGCACACTGTTGTGCTGGGGGTGGGGAGACGACTGCACCCTCTCCTTTCCTCTCTCTCCTCCCCGCCCCTGCAGCCCTCCCCTTCTACTGAACCTGGCCTTTTGATGCGTTCTCTCACTGAATTACTTCCTGTGCATCAGTAGGAGCATACCCATGAAAGTTACATCAGATTGTGAGCTCTGAGGACAAGGATGTTTTCTTTTGGAATTCTTTATCTTGTGAGAAATAAGTGGGAAGATTTAAGAGTATGAAGCTTAATGAGCAAGTAGGCAAAACCATAAAATCCAGATGTGTTCCTTTGAGTAGAATTCAGAAAACTAGAAAGGGTCGATATGATTAATGTATGCTTTATATGTGCATGAAAATGCCACAGTGAGACTTACTATGCTGCGTAATTATTATGCACTAATAAAAAAGCAGGAAAATACAGCCACTGGGATGGCTGTCAGGCTGTGTGTGCTGTGGCATGTCTGTAAGTGTCCTAGATGTGTTTTGTTAGCAATTTAACTCAGCCAGTGTGTATGTGCAGATGGGTCCACAGGCTTAGTCAGATCCCTGTGGGCGAGTCCCTGGTTTGGCAGGAGCATCCTTTTGTTGTTTCCTGGGAGTGCTTGAATCAAAGAGATGAAATCTCTTTCTTCTTACATGCATTTTAACTGCAATTACCCAACTGTAGAATAGTGCTGTCTGTAAGGAAGAGCTGCTGTTGTGAATTTAAATACTTATGTAAGTCTGCTTTCAGGTGGATAAATGTCACATCCAAATTGCCTGTTAGTTGGACTTTCACGTAACTTCATCAGCAGATTCATGTTTGGGGAAAATCTGGTCTGTGATCCTGAAATTGTTGCAGTTGGTATAATTTGTTGGTAATTAGGTGCTTCATAGTGACCACTGTAGTCATTAGTGGGTTGGGGTAATTTGAGGTTGAAGTGGAGAGCGAGATGGAGAAAGTGCTTGCTCTCTGTTCTTAATCTTTTAATCCATTTAATCTGCTTTGTAAAATTAGGCTTCAGTTTAATTTGAAAGTATGTTTTGGTAGCTGGCAAGGGGCTTCATCGCATTTGGGTCGTAGTCAAGGGAGAAAGGCAATCCCTAATTGCCTGCTTGGGCAAACTTAAAAGTATCATGGGTCCATTGAAGTTTTGTTGCTCCTCGTCTGAAACCAAAATTATGGATTTGAAAATAATCCTAACACCCAAATGAAAGCCAATAAAA
Source organism: Dinomys branickii (assembly GCA_004027595.1). NCBI lineage: Eukaryota > Metazoa > Chordata > Mammalia > Rodentia > Dinomyidae > Dinomys > Dinomys branickii. Next base: position 56,097 of record PVLD010006038.1, on the reverse strand, counting down.
ACAAAACCCAGTTCAGAAATGTGTTCTTGATATTGTCCTCGCAAAGTGAAGAAATATACTTGTGGCTTGCGGAATAGGGTTTATGGATGCACAGGTATAAGGTAGGCCACCCTTGTGGTAAATTTAAGGCCTGTGTGTCACTTAAATTTATATGGTCTACATTTTATTTCCACTTGTGAAATGGGGATAAAAGTAAGGATATTGGCTATAATATATTGGCTATAAGGAGAGAAGGTGGAGAAGACAGTAAGTGGAATAGGAAATCGGTAAGAAAGGAGACTAGGAAAAACTGTAGAGAATTTAGGACGTGGAGGCCTTTTTTTTTTTTTTTTTTTTTTTTTTTGCGCCTACATACACCCTGTAGGGGTTTTGGCCAGGTAGGTGATTACAGGTGTTACCCATTTGACAGTATATCCAGTCTCCTGTATTATTGTTTCCTTGTTGATTTGTAGTTTTTTTGATCCCTCTGAATCATTCATGTGGGAAGTAGAAATAATTTTTATTCATGTAAGTCTGTGTAGGGACTTTACTTTTTATTTATTTTTTTGGTACTGGGAATTGAACTCAGGACCTTGCGATTGTTGGGCAGGTGCTGTGCCCCGTAGTTACATCCCTGGCCCTTGCTTATATTCTTGAGATGGTTTACTCGTCCCTAGGCTGGCCTCAACATACCTTTGTTGCTGGAGAGTGCCTGAAGCATATTAGTTAAACTGGTAGGTTATAAAAACTCTGTGCTCTCGAGGAATGTGTATAGTTTAAGAGAAGGAACTCAGGACTTTTACGTGTATTTGAGCTGAGTTTCTGTTTTAAGTTCTTTTTACTTAAATCCGTTCTGGCTTGGTATACTGTGGGAGCACGGAGTGGGGGTGGGGGCCAGAGTGGGTGGTTTGAGGAGTGGTGAGTGGGCGAGAGCCACGGGCTAAGGTAGGTGACAGATGAAAGGGGCACAGGGAGCAGAAATTAAGAACCAAGCCAAGGGCAGGCAGGGTTCTTTCTCTGCAGAAACCTGAGGTGCTTGTGGGCAGGACCGTGAAATAAGGTGGTGAGGGACAGGCAGATGTGGTAGTGAGTGTAGCTCAGTGGCTGAAAAAATGTGTTTGGAGCCAGACTGTCTGGTTTGAATCTCATGTTATATTTACTAGCTGATGATTTTTAGCAAGTTGCTAAGCTTCTCTGTGCCTTAGTTTCCTCTCTTTCAAGTGTATTAATAGTACCTTCCCCAGTTTTGTTTTGAGGATTAAATATGTGTAAGGTAGTATGCCTTGCTTGAGATTGAGAAGAGTGTCACTGTTTTAGTTGTGAGTGATGTGTAATGACAGTAAGGTACCCTGACTTTCTGGGAGAATCCTTTTCTTTAGGCATTACTGTGTCTGAGGAGCAGAACTGTGTGTGTGTGTGTGTGTGTGTGTGTGTGTGTGTGTGTGTGAGACCCATGTTTATGTCTGGATTACTAGTTGTGAATCTTGAGCCTTAGTTTTCTCATCTTTAAACTGGGGACAGTGGTGTCTTATCTCACAAGATTGTTGTGTGAGGACTAGAGGTCAGTGCATGTAAAAGAAACTCAGTAGTGGAGTTTGCATTTGGCATACATGTCATAGTGTGTATATGCTTTACAGAAATTCCATTTTTAAAAGAGTTCCTTGAAATTGTAGGATGAATTTATAAAGTTATACTTACAATGATACCCATCTGTTTATATTGGAAAAAATTAGGGACAACTTAAATGTCTAACTCTACATCCGTATGGATATGATGCCCTGAACTATTTATTCTACAGAGTAAGATGTTCATGGTGTTGAATTCTTTACAGAAAAAAAGTCACCTCTGCTGTGTGGAAGAATACCTTCCAACATGTTCAGAGTTTGCCTTTGGAAGTGACGTGTTACTTTCACTGTTTTATTTTTGTTACGCCATAAGTACATTAAAACTCACAGTAAGAGGGGAAATCATAGAGAAACAACCATCTTCAACATCCAGTGCAGTGGTCCCCTTACCCAACCTGCTGTGCACCAGGGAGGGCCCCTGCTACAGATCTGGCTGGGGCGGTGTCACCACAGAATAGGGTGCTGTCTTCTGGTGTGCAGCAGTGATGGTGAGCCGGGGAGGCAGAAACTTAGAAAGTCACTTTGCTGCAGGAGCTTGAGATTGTTGCTGTGGAGCTCAGTTGGAGTCCTAAGAGAATGACATCAGTGGTAGCACTGTAGATACTTGATGTGAGCCTGGGAACAGTGGGCCACCAGCTGGTCCTTCAGCTGGCCAGTCCAGGGAGATGTGCAGGGTGTGGGGATGGACAGGAGCTGTGTACCACACAAACAGGAGCTGTTTGAGCTTATTAGCAAGGACGTGACTGTGTCTTACTTGTGGAGTGGATGTCAGCTCTGGCTGGAAAAGAACTCGAAGACAAGTTTGTAGAGTGCCAGCAAGGCCTTTGGATACCAAGCCATCACCAGTCTGGGATGGTGTAACTGGAAGTCAGGTGATTGGCTTCAGAGAATCTCATCCTGAGTCAGCGCATCCAACTAGATTACGCTATAGACCAAATGGATAAGAATTCATCAGAAAGGTATCAAGTTGTGCTTGCGCAAGCATTAGCTCAGAACTTGCCCTAAACTAGTTTTGAAAACCAAAACATTTAAAATACTCTGGACATTTTATTTAAACAGAATTTTGTATGTATAACAGGTAAATATGGGGCTGTTATTGCTCTGGGGTAAAGAGGCCCACTGAGGTGAACAGAGGATTGCCTTCCACAAGCTGTCTTGATACTGTTTAGTAGGGTGCTCTGCACAGCAGGGCAGACGACTCCCTGTCACCCACAGGTGGGCGTTAGTCTGAGTTTTGCCCAGGTGGGTCACTGTGACAATGTCAAAATCCCTTTGATTTTGATAGTGAATGACTGAGGATTGAGTGCTCCTGAAGACATTTTTGCAGGAATTTTTGGGGAATTTGGGGGAACATTTTCCTCACCTTTGAAGGACACCACTGAGGGTGTGATGCTTCAGGGTTGGCAGGATGCAGGTTGGGAAGATTCTGTACCATGATGACCTGTGTGAGCTTCTGAGTCAGCTTTCCCTGGTGCATCAAACAAGGGAAATGCTGTTTACCTTGCCCTGCATTAGGCCTCCTGCTGCTCGAGCTGAAAATGTTCTTTGCACTTACATTATAGGCCCCTTGTCCTGGTTCCCTGAGAAACCTTGACTCCCTAATCCAGTGTGAAATGTTTGGCATATAGAATTGATGTATATAATTTTATTATGTTAGATCTTACATTTTATGGGATTTGTATTTTCAGAGACATACTTTTGCAGTCCATATCTCAGAGAAAGTATTTTGTGCATTAGTGTTTGACTCACTTGAGGTTCATTGATACTGCTTTGTGGTGTGCTAGAAAAAAGTTGTGTGCAGAACTCGCAGTCCTGAAATTAGAAAGCCATGACAAACATTAATGCCTGGTTCTTTTCATCATAGATTGTGTACTCCTCTCTTTCACTCTATACAGTTACATCTATATTTGCAGATGTGAATCTCAAAATGAGATGTTTCAAAAACAAGAATGTAAAGATATGTAATGAACACCTAGGTATACATTTCCTAAGTTCAGCTTCTTTTTGATGCTCTCAAGGCTTTTGCCAGTAGAGGCTGGTTGCAATTGTTACAGACTCTTTGCCTAAATGGAGAAGTGTCCTGCTGATTTCTTCTGTCACGTGTATGACGTGGCTTCTTTGCAGCCTGCCTGCCTGCAGCTAGTTTTGAGGAGGCATGTAGGAGGAGACGGAGGGGGTGGAAAACGGGCAGCTTGCACTGTTGACAAGCACTGCTGGCGAGGGTGTGGACACAGGCCTGGGTTTGGAGGAGCCTTGTGCTGCTGCCTTTTCCCTCCACCCCTTCTATCTGCTCTCGCTCCCCAGACGCCCGGTAGCGTGTAAGAGCCTCCCCTTGCCAGGCTCGTACCCTGAAAGCCCGCTTTTGGCCGGAGATAGAGATTGTAGCTGCAGACCAAGGTGGGCTGAGGCCAGCTTCCCTTGCTCTCCCACTCACTCTGGGCTTGCTGTTCAGCTTAAAATCCTGGAACATGTGTTTTAGTGAATTGGTTGATAAAAACATTTGTTTGCAGGGTTCTGGAATAGAGGCTGCCCATTTTTTAGTACAATCCTGAGAGCGCATGTGGGTGTGTGAGTGATTTTGGAGGTGGTAGAGAAGGAAGGGGTGTGCGCAGTTCTTTCAAGGTCCCTCTTAACAAGATATACAATGTTTTTCCATTTAGTATTAGTATAGAATGTGAACAGTGTGGATGAGATCCTGTCGCCCAGTCCCCACAGTCTTCTCACTTGGCCTTCAAGCAAGCCTGAGCTTCTCCTTTTCCCTCAGCTTTTTCTGTGTCAATCACTTTGAAAACTAGTTGTTCAGAACAGGAAATCAAGGAGTCTCCACTGGGAAATTTATGTAGCCTATTCAGAAGAGAACCCATTCTGTGCTTTGCAATTATATCAACTTGGAGCCTTGACCAACTTTTCTTGGCTAAAAAATCCCACTGGAGTGAAGAGAAACCTCACAGCACTGCACAGTGTAGCTGTTGGGATCGTGGAATGCGGGAGGTTTAGCAGAGCTTCGGCATTAATGCTTGTTTTTGTTGTTTTTTTCCTTGAATGTAGTCTTATGTAGTGGACTTGGACAGTTCACATTTTCCAAAACCTCTCCGTCTGGCTTGTGCAAGGCATGGCTCATTTTTCTCTTCTACCAGTATTCTGGGGTGGGCCAGGCTTTAGCCCACAATTTCAGGGACCGAAGACTCTGCCTGCTGCCTGGTGAGCACTGGCTCTGGCAGTGGCCTCTCTGTAGTCACTGATACTCAGCTTTGGTCTCCAGAGCTCAGGCATGGCCTGGGATGTTCCCTGTGGCTGTGGACCTACAGCATCCCAAGGTGTGTGATCATTAGTGTTCTCATCAGGTGTCTTTTAACTCTGCCAGGGAAGAAATACTGTACTTCCCTTTACAAGATTCATTGATTATTCAGCTTCAGTTTGAGCACTCCATGCGAGGACTACTCACCCCTCTGAGACTGGCTGTTTGTGACTGAGCCTTTCTCAGTGCTGAAATGTCCTCTGATTCTAACGTCATGTTTGCTATCTGGGATCTTCCACCCTTAACTGCTGTCTGCATCGGAAACTCTGCGGGATAAGTCCACTGTGCTATAGTAGACAGTGCTGTACCTGTTAGGAGACAGTCACCAGGTCTCATTCTTTGATTGCTTTTTCTTAACGATTAAAAACAAAATTTTTAGGCTAAATCATTCCTCACTCTTTTCAATCCTAATGTAAGCTTGGTCTGAACTACCTTTTTACTTGAAATTTAGGCAGTGGTAGATAAAGAGATTTTGTCAAGATTTAAATAGTGCTGTATGGTGAATGCATTTTGAGGGGGTGGCCTGGGTTTTATTTGTTTTAATGAAATCTAAGCCTTCATTAACATTTTCGGGAGTCTCTTCCTCCTTGGATAATGTTGAATTTGATAACCAAAAACAAGAAGTAACTTTAACCTTCCTCCTTTTCTTCCAGTACTAGGTACTTCATTGAACCCGGGGCACTCAACCACTGAGCTATAGCCACAGCCCTTTTTATTTTTATTTTGAGACAGGGGCTCACTAAGGCTCACTAAGTTTCCTAGACTGGCCTAAAACTTGGAATCCTCTGCCTCAGCCTTTTGTATAGATGGGATAACAGGCATGTGCTGCCATAGCCAGGTCTTTTTTTTTCCTTTTTATTGCTAAATTCTCTTTTATGTTATAGATTTTGATCATTAATTGCCTTTTTAAGAAAACTTTTAAGGATTTACACTTGGTCATGTTAAAGTTTCGTCTTGTTGATTTGAAACTGTCTTAGCCTGTTGAGACCAAAGAAAAGTACACATACAAACATGCACATAGTCTTTTTCTCTCAAGTTGTGAAAATTAATTTGGAATCTAGTCTCCTTTTTCTTCCAGAACCCCATTTAGTGACAGGACAGAAAATTTTTTTTTTTTTAATTTTAAAGACAAAAGAATGGAGGCATATAAACCAGAATAACACAAAAACAATACAGAAAATACAAAACTATAGAGAAGATAGCAGGGAATTAGCACTGGATGCTGTATTACATGATGTTATCTTTACCTTTAGTGCTCAGTTATACAGATGATGGCTTGTTTGATTGATCAATTTTCTCCACCTTCATCTCTGTTGTTCTACCACCCAATCATCTTCCCTCTGATAATAACTGTACTTTTGGGTTTATTTACTCCTTCGGGCTCTCACTTTGTGAACAGACATGGCTGCTTCAAATTATGCTGTAACAGATATGGGTGTACACAAATTGCTATGGCAGGAGGTGGAAAAGCACACATACTCAAAGACAGAAGATAGGCAGGGAACCAGGTTCTCTGTGGTTCTCAGGACTCATTGACAAGCCCTCAGGGCCATCGGTCTGGAGTCCAGTTGAGTCAGCAGGGTTACCCAGTGATCCACCGGGCTTCGCCTCGATACAGCGTGTCCAAAGGCCCAGTCAAGTCCTCAGGGTTGCCCACGCGGACCGCTGGGCTCCGCCCCATCACCACGCTGCTGGGCACCTGGTCCAGTCCATGGGGTCGTCCTCAGCAGACTGCCGGGCTCCGCCTGTGACAGGACAGAAATTTAAAAGGGAGGAAAAGCCCGTAAGTGAAGAAATGTTTGGGTGAGAAGGTACTGGCTGATAAGAGATGGCCAAAAAATTCAGGAAGATAGAAAATGGACAAGATGGTAACTGATGAAGGAGAGAAGAGTAGAAAGGGAGTGAAAACATGAGAGCGTAGATGTGGCACGTAAGGCTGTGCAGGGGGTTGAAAGACTCCTTTAAAGGATAGCATGGATTTTTTCAAACAAGGATAAAGAGAAGATTCTGAAAGATTTTAGGGTGTGTAGGGGTGGGGTTTGGCAGGGAATAGGTTACCGATAAAGATACCACATTGCATGTTTAAGTAAATGGGACTAATAATGCCTGTTTCAGCAGGTTTTTTTCAAATATTAGACTGAAAAATGTGTATAAAGCACTTACTGTATTTTTCTGGCACATGGCTAGGACCTGCTGGGTGTGTGTACATAAGTGTTGTAAGTATTACAACTGTTGCTTTTCTCATCCCTGCCACTGGTGTGCTGGTGAAATGTGTCAGTGAGAACTCGGATCAGCTTCGTGAGACAGAAAAATCCCCTAGCACAAACTCCGTAGCAGTTTCCCTTTGGATTGCAGTGGGCAGTGAGGGTGAAGTGACTGCTCTGTGAGGGTCAAGGCTGTGGCTCCTCCTGTCTCCCTGGTCCAAGATGACTGCTCAACCTGCAAGATTATGTTCATTTTTCCCTCCAGGAAGTAGGGAGGAGCTGGAGCATTTGCCCTTTTACTCTTTTTTCCAGGGAGTAGCCCCAGTACATATATATACCTCATTTTGAGAACTTAGTCATATGGCTGCATCTCAGCTGCAGAGCAGGCTGGGAAGCGGTCTGTTCTGCAGCCGTGTTTCTAGTTAAGACTTTCCTTCTAAGGAAAAAGGGAAACGCAGCTATTGGGTTTGGCATCTAGTGTTCTCTTTGTTACAGTGAGACTTGTGGAAGCTTCTGGAATCTAAGATTTGTTCTAACTATTCACAGGTCAACACCAAGGACTACTGACTTACACTTTGGTTGACAATTGAATTAATGTGTTTTACAAAATGAACTATTAGGTTAAACCAGACATTAAACCACCAAAGCTTTTAGTATGGCTGAAGATGCATTTATATGTGTTCTACTGAAAAAGTTTAGTTTAACATTGCTTAAGAAAAGATTTGCAGATAAGGAGAAAATTGAAACTTACTAAGACCATCTTGTGAGGCTGTTATTAGGCCTATATTACCCTTCTGAATATGACATAATTTATGCAGATGGCTTTGACTGTTACAGGATGCCTGCAGCGTTTGGTGTTAGTAACTCCTTGTTATTTGACCTCTCTGCTCTACAAGTGCTGTAACTTGATTGTCACTCCTTAAAAATCTGTTTTACTTTTTTTTACATTATCCCTTCTGTTAAGAGAATAACTGGGTGGTCTATGAGCCCGTTCCTGGATGTAAACTTTGTAGAAAGCCAGTTACTGCAAAATCTCTGTTTTCCTTTTTTTTTTTACATTATCCCTTCTGTTATTTTATTGGGTGATTTTTTTTTTTAATTGAGTGATCTTTTTTTCCCCCTCCTTATTCCTGCTCTCTCTTGACTGTTTATTTCTGTTGACCCAAATACTTGAGATTTATTTTTAGCTGGAGAAACTCAGAGATTCCTAGAGGTTAATCTTAAATTCTGTAAGCTGTGCATTAAGAAAAACAAACAAAGACATAATTTCAGTTTCTCACACTTAGTGTTTTCTCATTTAGGAAACTTCTCAAGAACCTTAACACTTACCAGATGTATGTGTGCTGTTTCCTACTGCTATAACTTTCTCTCTTAATTCATTTTTTCCCTTATGTATTTTTAGAATGTAGGGGAATTTTCACATTTCAAGAATTGGTTACTCTTTCTTGCTCTTGGACTATAACATAGCTTTCAAAATCTTGTCCATAGATAACCTAGGACAAGATTAACCACATTAAGTAGGGTAGAGTAGAGCAAGTTTAAGTGGCATAAGATGAATTGTAAAATAACAATCTATGTGTCAGTTACTATTTTCAAACTAGTCATTATTTATACTGAATTCTATTTAAAGCAACTAGAATATAACTTTGGAAAACATGTGGGGATATACTATTGGATAAACCAAAACATCAGTGTTAAAGAATGTGCTTATATTAAATTAATGCTTTAATTCCATTTTGTGGCTGGAGTCAGTATAAGAAGTTAGGGGCTCTGATTAATAAGTCCTACAACTTCCTAATGGTATGATTTGTGGCAAGTTGGTTAACTTCTGAGTGTGCTTCACTCCAAGTAAAACAAGGCCAGTGTCTGTTTTGCTAGCTTTATTGCAAGAATATAACAGCATTTTGGTTATAAACGTGCTTTGAAAGTGACTAAGGATTATAAAAATAAAAGGTTATGTTACATAAAATTTACAACTGATACTAGAAACAAAGTAAAACTTTTTGCTAACAAATGTATCATGAATGCTGAATATATTTACTCTTTGTGTTTCATCCTAAGCAAGGGAAAATTGGCATATTAGAAGGATAATTATCTTACTGACTAGTCTGAGTTATAACTTTTTATAGATGATTTCATTCTTTTATTCACACAACTAGCAAAATAGTACATGTCTCTTTGTTTTGTTTTGTCTTGTACTGGGAATTGAACTCAGGACCTTGCATTTGCCAGGCAGGTGCTTGTGCCATTGAGCTATATCCCCAGCCCAGTACATATCTCTTAACTAGGTTTTAAGATTTGTTTGCACAGAAAGGTTTCTTCTACAAACTGGTGAAACAGGATATATGAGAAGAAGAATCCTTTGCTGCTTCATCCTATTTGCCAACATGCCATTGTCAAGGAAGGGTGCATTTGCCTGAATCTCAGCTTGTCTTTCCAGAGTGATCAGCCTTAATGAGTAGTAGGGGAGATTAGGTTTCCAGGGGGATGTGTGAAAGGAGAAGACAGTGTTCTTGAGGTATAGAGCAAGTGTTTGGTACATTGGTGGGAAGATAAAGACAATTTTTGTGTATTTTATGTCTATAAATACTAGCAATTTAATACCAGCCTATGAACTTGTTCTTCAGTTATATATGTTTATGTATTGTTTAAAATTTTTAAAATTGTTTTTAACTAATAGCATAAAATTATACAAATTAGTGTGATACCATGTTATATTTCTCTGTCTCTCTCTGTCTCTGTCTCTGTCTCTGTCTCTCTCTCTCTCTCTCTATATATATATATACTCTAAATTTAAATTAGGTTAAGCATATTTATGTTCTCTTTTATTATTTGATAGCATATGTGTCCTATATTTATTACACTATAGCTGCCATAACAAAGGATCACACACTGGATAACTCAGATCAAAGTACAGTATTAGCAGAATTAGTTTCCTCTGAGCTCATCTCCTTGGCTTATTGGTGACTGTCCTTTCCCTTTATCTCCAAACTATATCACCTCTGTGCCCAAATTTTCTCTTTGTGCGAGGATTCTCATCACATTGGATTAGGGCCCACCTTGTTGACTTCATTTTGGTGTAATCACTTCTTTACTCATCCTATGTCCTAACATACTGGCATTTTAAGGCATGTACTAGGAGTTAAGTCTTCTATGTAGGAATTTTGGGAGAGCAATGTTTTCAGCATTGAATAACATATATTGAAAATGAAAAGAAAAAACTAAGTTACAGTTCTCATTATTCAAGTTCTTACTTTCTTTAGAGGTATATTACAAACTCAAGACTGCTAGAATTTTATTTTTCACCTAAAATACCTTACATTATTAAAATGAGTTGGACAGAATATTTAGCAGAATTAGAGAAAGAGAGATAATTTGGTGTTAGAATGGAAAGGTATTGGTGAGATAAGCAGGACAGGAATTGAGACAAATTAGAGACCTCACGTCTTGGTTACTTTTTTCTCGTTGCTGAGACAAAATACCCAACACCCAAAAAATGAAGGAAGGAAAGGTTTATTTAACTTACAGCTTTTGGAGGTCTCAGTCCATACTTGGCTGGTTCTGAGGCACAATGGTACACGGCAGAGGGCAACAGTTCATGGCGGTGGTACACAGCAAAAACAGCAAGAGCAAAAGGGAGGAATGGCAGCCAGCAGCCTCTTTCTCTCCCTTACATATACAAACTATCTGCCCTAGGGCGGGTATAGCTCTCACACTGATAATCCCAGCATTGGCTCATGGATCAGTCATAAACTCTAAAAGCCACCCCATAACTGCATGAGGATTTGGGGGGACATGCAGACATAAACCATATCACCTCACATTCACAATGAGCAGAGCAAGCCCAGGGTTTATTTGGCAGGGAGATGGGCTGGCCAGTACAGATAGCTTGAGCATATGTCTCGTAATATGTTGTAACTGATTTTCTGATAGCATGAATTCTTACCTGTGAAATTAAAATTTTTCCATGAAATAAAAGGTCAAGAAGTATGTGAGGTACAAGATAGGGAAAGGAAACAACTTATGCATAATTAGATTATGAAGGAACAAAACAAAACAGTGGTATGGAGCTAATATCCAAGAAAACATTCTGAAAATGAAATTATTTACTTATATGAAGTGTTCACCAGCTACCTGTGATAATTAATTCCAAATTATCAGCTCTAAGATATAGCCTGGTAAAACAATTAGACTTCAAAGACAAGATAGTAATAATTCTCAAGGACCTGACAAAAAATAGAGTAATTTATGAAGCTGAAAGAATTTGACCGTTGTTACATTTCTCAAAAAGAACTCTGGAGCAAAGCAGCAACAGAGCAGCATATTCAAAAGATATTGGCAGCCAAGGATTTTTATACTTAGCTAAGTCATAACTCAGTTGTTAGGATGAGAAAAATAGTTTATACAAACTTGGTGAATTCTGTATTTTTCAGCCCTTGTGGAGTCTTTTGGAAGATGAGTAGGTTAGTCAGCTTTCTCTTATTGTAGCAAAATCCAGAAATAATCAGCTCAAAAAGAGGAAAGGTTTATTTTGTCCTACGGTTTTTCAGGTTTCAATCCGTGCGCTTGTTGCTTGGCTCTGTTTTTGGGCCTGTGACAAGGCAGCACATCATGGTGGGAGTGCGTGGAGGAGAAAGCCATTCAGCTTGGGACCCAGGAAGGAGAGAGAGGAAGGGACTGTGGTCCCAGTGTACCCTTCAGGCCCACCCTCAGTGACCTTCCTTTCCCTGGCCCCCAGATCCTCAAGGTTCTGCCATCTCCGTGTGGCACCACAGGCTGGTGACCAAATCTTTAGCACATGGGCCTTGGGAGAACACTTATTTAAACTATGGTAATGAGCTCAGTCAACCAGAAAATGACTGGATAAACTTTAGCAAATGACTGGTAGTGACATTTAATTTAACAGAACAGAGGGGGAGATAAGATGGGGAGTAAGAACCTTCCCATTTACTGTACTTAGAAGCTCTTGGAGGTGGTTTAGTGGTATGTTGGGAGTTCTTTAGGAGCAAGTTCTGAGGGAGTTTGATGTACAGGATATTTTTAAAGGACTTGACAACTGTGGGAGGGGTTGAGCAGGGTTAGGTGGATGGAGAAATTAACTGCAGAAAAGGCGGAGAGCTTTGGCGTATTCACGGCCCGCCAGAGTGGCCCAGTGTTGGGCTGAAATGACCAGGCTTTTCTGCCTCCGCCTTTCCTCTACACCTGCTGCAGGGGTATTTGCAGTGGTGACTATCTGGAGAGGAGGGTGGCTCTGAAGGAGCTGAGCCCCGGAGGCTGCCTGCCAACAGCTAAGCAAATGACTGGTAGTGACATTTAATCTGCAAATTTCTGTCTCTGCCATATTGTATTTTCTTTCAGAGAAGATGATAGATAATTTAGAAAAATAAATTCTTCCCCATTGCTGAAGACTCCTATTACTTTGTACCTGCCAAAATCTTTTGTTCATCCTTTTTTGGCTTTGGATTGTTCTCTACATTGTAACTCCTAAATTCCTAAAAGAAAATATAAAATATTAGTAAACATAAGTGCCCATCAGACTGTTACCTGGACTCTTGATGAAAGGGTTCAGACATGTGACTTAAGTTCTACCAGTGTAAGCACCACTTGGATTTGGGAATGAAGTGTGAAGGAACAGGCAGTGAGCATGGTGTTGGTGATTTCAGAGCAACTTCTGGTCCTAGCTGAGTGATGATTAGATATAGCCCTTCCCTTACCAGACCAGTTCTACAGTGTAATTCAGCCCATGTCCTAGGCCTGGGCATAATCTGGTATTAAGCTACAGTAAATAACTTCAAAACATGTAGAATGGATTTTGTAGATGGCAGGTAATGGACCCATGCATATTCATAGGCTCTAGGGAAAACAGGCCAAAGGCGGGGAGATTGATTAGAAGATGAAAGCCTGCATGAGGATGGAATTAATAAAACACAAAAATGGATTTAAAGAAGCTGGATGTGTCAATTTGCATTTCTCAAATGGCTAATGATGTTGAACATTTTTTCATGTATTTATTTGCCATTTGTATGCATGCATAAACAGGATAGCTAACAGTTGTGCTACTGTCTTCTATTGCTTCACTGAAAGGACCAGTTAACTTATTAACAGTTAACAGGTTACTTGTTTGATCATTATTGCATGTCTCTATTTGTTTTCCTGAGAAACACTTTGAAGATATCAATACGTAAAACAACTACCATTGTTAATTTCCTACCACTTTATCTGTAACTCTGTGTGGTTTGTATTGTTCTTACGCTGTTTTGTAAATGGATGTCTGTGTGTTAATATGTTTTCTTCTTTTATTTTTAAAATAAATTGAAAAAAAAAGTAAGCTGGGTGTGATGGCATATGCCTGTAATCCTAGCACTTGGAGGATGAGACAAGCAGGTCACAAGTTTGAGGATAGGAGTTTACCCCACTACAGGGTTAAATTGAAAGAGAAAAGAAGAAACAGTCACATTAATGTTGGATAGAATAGGGAAATAAAAGGAAAAAATAGAGCATTTCCTTTGGAGATTGGATTTATTAGTAGTGTAGAAACAGGCATTAGATATTTAGGTGTATGGAGTAATAGGAAAATATGCATACTTCTCAGTTCCCTACTGTTCATTGTGTTTACTATACACCTGCAATATTTTCATGATTTCAAAAAAGGACTGGGGTATACTGCTGTGATTGTATGCTTAGCATTTGCAAGGCCCTGGGTTCAATAATACCTACACCAAAACCAAACCAAACCAAACCAAACCATGTCTGGCTCTAAGAGATAGGCATGAGGGTGTAGCTTAGTGGTACAGCGCTTACCTACCATGTGCCATACCTTGTCTTCAATCCCCAGCTCAAGAAAAAAATTTTTAAAAAATATACTAGTCTTGGGTAAACCTACAGATCAGAACTGAACATTATTCTTGCAGAATTAAAAATTAATATTAATGCTTAGATATTAATTCAGTGGTTCTAAACCCTGACTCATACTGCGGCACCCCTGGGTAGCTTTTAGGAAGCTGCAGGTGCTACCGGCCCCACCCTATAGTAATTCTGTCAGAGTGTGGACAACCAGAGTTGAAAATCACGACTTTGGGGTTGCTGGTAATTGGACGGCAGCTGTTTTTGTGATGCCCTTGTTTTGATCTTGCTAATTGGAATGTGACCTGTCAAGAAAGGGATTTACAATGTTCATTTTGTAGATGGCCAAGTTTTTATTTTAAAGTGAAAACTCATGAGGTGAAAATGTCTGACAGCTCTCATCATTTTTTGTTTGGTTTTGTTTTGGTGCTGAAGTTTGAACTCGGCCTTGTGTATGGTGAGCATATGCACTGCCACTGAGCAGCACTGTAGCCCTGACACTGAAATCTTTGATATTTAACTTCATTTGTGAAAGAATATGTTTATGAAAAATAGCTTAAATTAGTATCATACTTTGAGCTAGATTGAGCCTTGAGCAAAGGGGTACAGGAGGCTTTTGTAGATGTTTATTTGCTTCCAATAAAATGAAAGCCTTAATTGCATGATTAGATGATAAATGGTTAAACACTCATGGATGGTAGAAAAAAATCCTGTTCTGTGTGCCTGTTCAGACATTTTTAGCACAATATCCCTAAGAAGAGAACAGTAGGACTTCTTGGTGCATGTTCTCTTGTTTCACTAATAATCTGGAGAGAAAGTCTCATCTGTGTCAATTAGACATGCATTTTCAATAAAATTTCAACTGCATTTAATAATTTGTAGTTTGTTTTGACCCGTTTTATCTTTAAAATAATAACCACATTTGCCTCAACATAGGAGAAATTTTTAATGTTGATTTTTATATATGATACTCAAATTGCATACATTTACAGATTTTTAATATAGAGAAGTAGGATAGATGTTCAGGCACAAAAGCCATAGGGTGGGATACTGTGAAGAAGTGAGTGGAAAGAGGAGATCAAGGAGAGAAGGGAAATGAAGTACAATTTCCAGCTCTAAAGTTTATTTTTTATATGGATATTGGGTATGGGAAATGGTTATGACATTTCAGCCAGAACTGGATCCACTTAATGAACGTAATAGTTTGATTTAAAACTTAATATTTACAACATGTCAGAAATTATGTTCTTTGCAACCATTTGAAATTACGATGTGGGATTTTGAAGGTTAACTTGAAAATGTACAAAGGAGCTCATACTTCTTCCAAGTCCTTTTTGGGGTTGTTTAAAGGAAAATGTTAAGAACCCTGGGTAAAGGCTTTTATGGGGGCAGGAGAAGGAAGATGGATATGTATTTTTTTCTGTTAGCCTAAGTACCCAAAACGACGATCTGATTGAATGTAAGCATAGCAAATATTTTAATAAAAAGGATATCAAATTTCAACATGATGTCCAAAATGTAGACTTTTTGTAAGATCACTTTTACATGTGTATTCCTCATTTGGGATTTTCTCCAAGCATTCTTAAAGTACAGCGGACTTCTGCCTGTCTGTTGTCATCCTTCCCCCTCTCTTCCTCTCCTCCTCCACTTTCTCTTCCTGTTCTGCCCTCCCCCCTCTTGCTTTTTTTTTTTTTTTTGTGGTATTGGGGATTGATTATATGCCTTTGTACTGAGCTACATCCCTAGCCTTTTTTAAAATTTTGAGATAGATCTTGCAAAGTTGCTCATGTTGGGCTCAAACTCTGCTTCTCTTGTGTCAGACTTCCAGAGTACTGGGATTATAGGTGAACACCACCATACCTGGTTCATCTTCCTTTTTAAAGCACTATTTTAGATGTACAGGCTATAGCATTGTCAGAGGTGTTAATAGGGTTTTAATTCACTAGTTTGTAATGCTCCGGCCTGAGAAAGGTTGTGGAGTCTAGGGTAGGGTTAGTAGGGACTGGGGTATCCTGGCTCTATAGTTAGCAAGCTGTACAATGTACAGTTACTTTGCAGAATATCCTATGGGTCTAAGTGAAAATAAGTCAGTGTTTGTCAAAATTACTGTCTTTGCCAGAGCGCTTTTGCATGTTTCTTAGAGAAAGGTATGAGGCTTGACTGGATAATACGTTTATTTCTGTTGACCTAGTGTCTCACCAAATAGGAATGGCAGCCTCTTCTGCAATTCCTATTTTTTTAGTTGACAGTTTTGAAAAGGTGTAACCAAAACATGATTACCAGTTGAGTAAACTGAAGATTGAATCAAGGCAGAGGGGTTTAGTTTGTTTCTCCCATCTCTTAAGCAGTGTTGGGGAAACAGTGTGGGTATTCTTCTTGTCTGTTCTGGCAACTATATTTTGAGGCTGGGGAGGGTTATAGAAACCTTTACAATGTGAAAATACTTAATAGTAACTGTAACAATTTTTAAATTGGTGTCTTTTCAAACATGTCTTCCTGCTTATGCCTTGTTTCTGGCCTCATTTCCTATCTAGTCAGCTCATGTCTCTGTGTTACCGACTAAACAAGGGAAAGCAGGCAAGGATGATGTTCAGAAGAGGATCATTTATATCTCAGAACATTAAGGGATGTTCTTAGGAAAATTAACATGGCTCTTAAGTATTTTAGCAAAAAATGACTGCCCTGTTATCTTGTGTCATGTCATGCAAGCTTATGGTCACATCAAGAATTAATACTCAAGGGCAACCCACTTCAGACCCCTTCTGTCTCTCTTGGAAGCTGCCTTTCTCCCAATAAGCATTTTTTGCTCTTAGCCTTCATTGTTCCTAGAATTCATTCTTCTATCTTAGAGGACACAAACTCAGTGTATAGGACATCAAGCAGGCTATCAGGTGAACTTCTAAATAAAGCACATTACCTCCATAGTGTAAGTGGTCCTCATCCACCCAAGTAGTTGAAAGCCTACAGAGAAGGAAGACGATCTCTCCAGCAAGCAGGAATTCCACAGGAATGTCTGGACTCAGGCAGGCACTCTTCCCTGAGACTCCAGCCTGGATTTGGGACTTAGGTCCCCAGGTATTTTGCCCCATTGATGAGGAAGTGATTAGGACACTGGCCATCTGCCCACCAGAAAGAGAGCCCTCAGCAGAAACCCAGTGTTGGCCATCTTGATGTTGGACATCCAGCCTCTAGAACCATCTTTGGTTTAAGCATCGCCTGTGTGCGGTTTGTTACAACAACCTGAGCTGAGACAGCTATTAACATTTACAGATACCGCTTCATTACTCATAAGTACCAAGGCCAGGGCCTGGAGTAGAGAAGCCATCGTTGCGCATCTGTGGAGTAACGAACAGGATGAGTGCAGATGGCACTTTCTAAATCAAACATTTTAGCAATTCTCTGACCTCAAACTGCTGCATAACTCTGGATGTGGCAGGGTGTTCAACAGTCACTCCTAAAAGATGAATGAAGTGTTCTGGGACAGATTTTCTGGGACTTGGTCCTCGCATGGCTGCCTGGGGACATCTTGACATCACTAAAGAGAAGCTCCTCATTCTGCTGCCAATGGACCCTAGCTTTTTGATGGCTTCTGGAAACCCAGGGAAACTGTGTTCTCAGCTAAGGTCTCAGGATGGAGGGGGGCACTGCATCGATCTCTGCTGAGTGTGGACTTCCTTGGCTTCTGAGGAAAACACCTCAGCAAACTCCCCAGCTTTGCTTCCCCTTAGTTGATTTAAATGCCATTAATTTTGGAGGTCACATAATTTAGTAATACATTTAGTCTCCCACCAACTTCGCTGTAGGTAGCATCTATGCCGTGTGAGTTATGAGGACAGTGCTTGCCTGGTTACTTTTCTGGGACTTGAAGGCTGCTTTTGCTGCAAACACTCTGCCCTGGGACCTGCAGACATCTGATGGGTGACTGGAATGGGATGAAACTCCTGGCATTTTTGTCTTCATATTATGTTTGTCTCCATGGCCACCTTAACCTTTGTTTCAGAATCTGCTCAGCTCTGCACAAAGATGTGTTGATCGTTCGAGAAATGTTTTATTTAAAACTATAACTCAATGTTTTTATTTATTTATTTATTTATTTATTTATTTTTTGCGGTACTGGGGATCGAACTCAGGACCCTGCGCTTGCTAGGCAGGCGCTTATTCCACTGAGCTATATCCCCAGCCCATATAACTCAATGTTAACTTGGCCTGTCTTCCTGCTTCAAGGCTAATGACACCTACTAGACACTCTGACTGGAAACCAGACCAGGAAAGGAACAAAAGTGGTATTGTAGACAGCTAAGTTAGGTGGAAATATTGTAGGCAGTCAGACAGGACTCCGCTGTTGAGGGAGTCAGTGCAGAAGATAGGAACGCGTTGGCATCCAGTCAAAACTGACTGGAGAGGCCAATATGAAGAAGATTAAAGTCATAATGGCTAGATTTGCATACTTGCCTAAGGGATAAACAGAATCTTGGGTTTATTGGTGTCACCCTTTTCAGATTTCCCATAATCTTATTAGGGTTGGCCCATCCTCTCCCACCCAATAAGACTGAGATTAAAACCCCTAAGACTAAGACTCTTAAGAGTGAGACTAAAGACAAGACTATAGATTATGGACCAAGGTTAGTATCATCTGTATGCCCTTGCTAACATTGGATCAATATTACCTATGCAGCTACACTTGTAATTTTTGTGTGTGTGTGTGCCTTATGCAGTTTAGGCTGGCCTTGAACTCATTTGGTAGCTCACACTGGCCTCAAACTCACAGCATTTCTGCCTCAGCCTCCCAAGGGCTGCATTACAAGCAAGTGCCACCATACCCAGCCCTACACTTATAATCTTACTGGTTGATCATAATTTTAGCCCACATACCCACCTCATGATTTTGTTGTGTAAAACTTCCTTTGAGAAGTGGGCTCATTGGCAACCCGTTTGGGACCCCTGTCTCTCAGGAGCTATTCCTTGTCCTCATTTTAGTCCTCGTTCCTATTCCCCATTCCTTTTCTCCAATAAATTTTCATACTCTTTTTTTTTTTTTTTTTTCCGGGACCGGGGATCGAACTCAGGGCCTTAGTGCTTAGCGGGCAAGCACTTACACCACTGAGCTATACCTCCAGCCCGAAATTTTCATACTCTTAACAAGAACAAAAAAAAGAATTAACACTAACAATTCTCAACTCTTGATTCATTCTTTGTTCCTGTAGAGACTTAGGGCATTATTGGGATTATAATAAAATTTACTGAATATTTAACACTTACTTTATTATTAGGGTTTTTTTTTTCCAGTGGTGGAAGTCAAACTCTAGGTGTTATGCTTGCTAGGCAAGTGCCTGCTCCTGAGTTCCACCTCTAGCCTTCATCCCCTTCCTCTACACAACTTTTGTGGATTTTAAGTGGGTTCTTTTGAGTGTTTTTTTTTTTTTTAATTTAATCCATACATGTTTGGTGTTTATTACATTCACCACAGGGAGCTGTTGCCTGTACATAACACATCTTAATTCTTTTTACTTCCCCTTCCCCTTCTCTTGAGCAGTTTTTGAGCAACCAGTTTTCTCTCAAGGTACTGTAAAGAATAAGCATTAGGATCATAAACCTTCAGTTTGGGCTCAGTCTCTTGCTTTGGGTGATCTTGACCAAATTAATATTTGTAAGCTGTGATTTCCTCCTTTGTAAAATGAGACTAATGGCCCCTGTTTTGAAGAGTTGTTGAGAAGGTTTAAAAGCGTAAAGCACCTAGACCGTGTTATGTGAAATCTATGCTGTAGCAAGCGCTGCCTAGTAGAACTGAGAGACTACCCTAAGTTTTTACCATGTTACTCTTGAATCTTAATTACTTTTCACTTGGCATTTGTCCCAACCAGAGAGAATTGCTTTTTCAGTGATGAGAAATGAATCAGAAATGTGTGGCAATGTAAAACAGAATGGCATGTTTGGGTTTTCAAAGTGGAAATAGCTTTTTTATTGTAAAGGTTATAGTTGTAATAGCTAACTACTGAGTCCTTGGTTTGTCTCAGATACTCTTTAAACCCCTGTACAAATGGTATCCCATTTAATCATTCCAATAAAGCTAGGAGCTAAGTAGCATTAGGGAGGGGACCGTTACTATCCTGTTTTGTAATAGGACTCCACAAGTTTAATACTCACTCAAACATGCCCAGGTGTTGTGTAATTTTTTTATTTAAAAAAATTTTAAAGAATATATTATAAAATATAAGAAAAATAAAGCTATTATAAACTATAGAGATAAAGGCTGGTTTTTAAAAAATATTTAGATATAATTTATAATGTACATAAACCCATATTCACATTAATTCACTGTTTTGAGGTATATCATTCAGTGGTTTCATTGATTGACTGGAGGAGGTGCTGGGGATAGAACACAGGCCCTCCTGGGCTAGGCAAGCATGTCACCATTGAGCTACTTCCCTGGCCCTAGTGTTGTGGCATATATTCACAGTTATGCAACCATCACCGCTATCTAACTTCAGAAAATTTTTATCATCCCATAGAAATAAACCCACATGTATTAGCAGTTACTTTCCACTCCCTCACTACAGTCCCTAGCAACCGCTAATCTGTATTGTCTCTGTATTTTCCTGTCTTAAATGTCTTGCATAGGTGGGCTCATACAATATGTGGCCTCTTGTGACTTTTTTCATTTAGCTTAATATTTCCAGGGTTTATCCATGTTCTGATATATGTCAATATTTCATTCCTTTGTATTGCTAAATAATATTCCATTTTATGGATATACCGCATTGTGTTTATCTGTTCATCAGTTGATACACATAAGAATTGTTACTAACTTTGGGCCTATTATGAATAATGCTGCTAAGAGCATTTATGTACAGATTTTTATGTGGACATTTTCAATTTTATTGGGTGTATGTGTAAGAATAGGGTTGCTGGTTCACATGGTAACTATGTGTAACACTTTAAAGAATTGCTGAACTGTTTTCTATAGTTATTGTACAACTTTACTTTCCTGCTAGCAAAGTACAGGAGTTCTGACTTTCTGCAGCCTCACCAGTACTTGCTGACTTGTGATTATAGCCACACTCGTGAGTATGAAGCGATATCTCATTGTGGTTTTGGTTTGTATTTGTTTAATGATTAATCATGCTGCACCTCTTTTCATGGGCTTACTGGGTATTCGTGTATATATTCCTTTGAGCAATGTACATTCAGATCTTATGTCCATTTTCTAAGTTGGTTAATGGTTGGTTTTTGTTGTTGAGTTGTAGCCTGTCAAGAGGGTTTTTTGTATTAATACAGTATATATTATTTTTACTTTGTGTGTGTAGTTAGTGCTGGGGATCTAACATAGGGCCTTGTCATGCTGAGTATGACCTCCACTACTGAGCTGTGCCCCCCCGCTGCTACTGTACCTTTTTATTGTATGATACATTCGATTTTATAACTTGCTTTTTCAATTTAATGTATTATGAGCATCCTTCCATGTTTATATCTAATCATAATCACTTAAATGACTGCCTTTGTAGTGTGTTAAATGTTTCATAATTTAAAATCTAATTCTTTGTACATGAGATTCCTTAGAAAAGGAAGAAACCCCAGAATACTTCATGTATATTTGGAATGCTTATACAGTTATATTTTTGGAATACATCACTGGAACTGTAATTGCTGGATCAAAAAGCAGGCTTTTTTTTTTTTTTGGCGGACTGGGGATCGAACTCAGGACCCTGTGCTTGCTAGGCAGGCGCTTATTCCACTGAGCTATATCCCCAGCCCAAGCAGGCATATTTTAAAGCCTTTGAAAAATATTCCTGAAACCCCCCACTCTCACCCCCACTATTCTAGTTTATTCTCACACGCCAGTGTCATGAAGGTCTCCCATTACCCCACAGACTTCCCAGTACAGTGTCAGTATTTTTGTTCATCTTTTAAATTTAATTAAAGAGGCCCAGATTAGTGGTATATGCTTCTTGTTTTAGTTTTTATTTTTTACTTTGTTATGTGCTGCTCTTGATTTGCATTTATTTGCTAAAATGAAAATTGGTTGAAGTCTTACTTGTTTCCACCACTGGACTTGGGTTCTGTGCCAGGAACTTACTTCCGGTATGGGGAGTTTGCTTCTTGTGCTTCCTCCAGATCTCTGTCCAGAGGTCTCTTACCCTGGGAGGCTGTTCTTACCCCTTCCCCCAGCTGCACAGACATAAGCATCTCTTAATCCTCACTTGCATAGGAGGTTTCCTAGGGATGTTTTTGGGTGGTTGTATTTATTAATTTTTCAAGTAGTAATGTCTGTTAATGTAATAGTAATATATAGTTTTCTCTTAAAATATTCTCCCTACCCTGCACCCCAGTTTTAAGCTCCTCAGAGCCTGTGTCTGCCCCATCTGGAACTTATTAGGTAATCAATACATTATTCAAATTGAATGGAATTCAGTACTACATTTAGTGTCCATTCATGTTTTTTTAACATTTAGACCAGGAGCTTTTTTTTCATGTGGGCCTTCGTTTCTAGTAGGCTCATAAAAAAATACAGTAGCAGTGAAGTTATGATTAATCTTGTATGCAGTATGTATGTTAATGCAGTCCTATGTTCTCAAGCTCTATTACTCAGAAGTCAGAATATCTGCTTTGGTCCATTCCCGATTTGGATTTTTTTTTAATGGCTTAAAAATTTGCCCAGCTTAAGTGCTGGGCCTTCAAGGTGGTTTGTTTACTAGTTTTCTGTATTTCCTTACTTATTATCTGTGTGTATTTTATAATGGAGTGAAAAAGATTCAGTTAACTTGAACAGAAAGTTTCTGACTTCTTTTTAGTGAGAGCAGAGACCTGGAGAGTGGGGGTGGGTATGCAGAGCTTTAATTTGACTCCAGTCAACGTGATGCCTAAATTGAGGTCAAGGTTAGCAGGTGTTTGCATTCTCACACATTCCACAGAGCCATGCTTGCTATGCACTGTGACTGAACCCATCAAAAGGCCTCCTCATTTTCTGAAACTGTTTGGGTAGCACTGTGGGATGCTGCCAAGTATTTCAAAAGCCAGTGTTTTTTGGTATAGTAGAAGGCCATGGCAGCCAAGACATACACTGAAGATTCAAAGAGAAGATAGAATGAGAAGAAACCAAGCCTGTGAAAAAAACCAAGCAGGCATCATTACCTGAGAAACTGTTCATGAACTAGGAAAGCTTGTAAGCATACTGGATGCAGTATTACTGTTGTCGTGGTACTAAATCATTCTGGAGAACTAATGAATGTAACAAGTGGGACATACTTGATAGAACTAATACTTGAACTTGATAGAACTAATACTTGATAGAACTAATGAATGGAACAAGTGGGACATACTTGATAGCGCTTGGTAGGAGTGTAGAAGGTGAGCTCACATGTGAAAAAGAAACATCAGGGAAGTTATTGAGACACTTTCTGTTGATTAAAATTGTGCGTGGCAGTTACAAAAAATAATGAAATGCTCTTACATATGTTGGTGTATGCTTACTGTAAAAAGCAGAAGGCTGCCTTTTTTTCAGTATGCTAGGGTATATCAAAATGACTTTTGATCTTTCTCACTGAATATGGCATTCTGGGGGATATGTTCAAAATTCTTAGCAGTTACCCGGGTGCTGCCTGCTCGTCATTCTTTGTCCTGTCAGTAAGGCACTGCTATGAAATCGGGCTGCTGGGGCCATGAGAGACTGGGAGACGTTTCGTCTGGCTTGCTTGCTGTCTTTGCCTGCAACACTTCTAATTTTTGCAAGGAGGGTAGGGACTACAGAGACTACAAGTAAAGCTCATGTTAAATCAGTGGTATCACTACACAGTTTTGGGCATGATGAGAGGTCACCAACAGCATGGTAAGCATTAGCTGTTCGGCAGGGAAAGTTCTCTGGCATTTCAACAGCAGTTGTTCTGATACCATATGTAAATGCTACCTTTCTTGGTTCTGTGCCTGAGGCCAAACTTTTGGTGAAAGCTGCTGGAAATGATTTACAGGGATAGCATATTTAATTGTGATGTTGAAGATTTTGTACTGAAATCCAAATGCATAGGTCTTTGACTTTCTTTTCTTGCCACATATATACAGGTTTTTCTTGCCACATATATGCGCGTTTTTACATCAATGTAGAAGAGGAGCTGGGATAAGAAGCACTTTAAATTGTACAGAAGGAGCTTGCACATTTTTACTTATTAGCTAACACATTTAGAATGTGGCGAATAACTGAACAGATTTAAACTTCAGTGCCCCTTTTTGGTGGTACTGGGGATTGAATCTAGGACCATATACATGCTAAGCAAGCACTCTACCACTGGGCTGCATCCCCAGCCCTAAACTTTTAACACTTGAGTTTACTTAGGAAGGAAACAACAGGTAAATCCAATTTAAAAGCACATAGATGCCTTTAATAGATATAAATTAGGCCCATTGGTTCAGAGGGTGAAAGGAGAATGAACCCCAGAGGCCACAGGGCTTTCTTAAAGCAACAAAATTGGGGGACTTAGAGAAAGAGGTTTACAATGCATTTCTGGGAAAAAAGCCTATTGCACATTTTGCACACATGAATTTTTTTAAGAACTACCATATCAAGTGCCTGTTATGGGCAAGAAAAGGACTTCAGTGCCTTGGACCGATAAGAATGTTTGATAGTCCACGACTTTGGGAATGTTACACATTTATACACATGAAAACATAACTGCCAGCATGAAGCCTGCTCTTACCACAGTAAATGCCAAGCCACAATCAGTTGCCGAGGGGAAGAACTCATCAGAAAATTGCCTGTGAGCCTACCGCAAGGAGTTCTGTGTCCTGAGGGAGCTGTACTGACTTCCTTATCCCTGCTAACTTCCGGGTAGGTAGTCTCTGAAGGCTTTGAATAAACATAGTCCACATTTCTTAGTGCCAACTTCACTTAATTTGGGGCATTTGCTTTAGATTCACTTTTGCATTAAAATTCAAAAGTTAGCACATTCAATTTGCATGCATCATAAAAATAGACAACTAGCATTTAAATACTTTCCTCATGGGTTAAACAACAAATGGAGAAGGCCCTAGTGCAGTTAATTTTCCCCTGT
The DNA here is from genome assembly GCA_004027595.1 of Dinomys branickii. Taxonomy (NCBI): domain Eukaryota; kingdom Metazoa; phylum Chordata; class Mammalia; order Rodentia; family Dinomyidae; genus Dinomys; species Dinomys branickii. The sequence goes on along the minus strand of PVLD010006038.1, from coordinate 31,109 downwards.
CAGGGGAGTTTAGGGGGAAATAGGAAAAGTGCTGATGAGAAATGAATGCAGGCCAGAACCCAGCTCTGCAGCTTCCTTCCTGTCTTCAGGACAGTGTGAGCTCAGTGAGGAGCACTTCCATGTAGGCACAGAGGCAGATGGACATGCCAGGGATTCATGATTGAAATGGATGAAAAATTAAATGTGAGGAATTAGAGCAGCACTTAAGTAATTTGTGCCTAAAATTAATTAATGGGGAGGACTAGGGGACTGTTTTATGGGGTATTGTAGCTTCTGATTTTTCATTTGGGATATTGGGATCTAGCTGTTAAAATAGTGCCCTGGTTTTATAGAGCAGTTATACAGGGTGTCTGTATTGAAGAAATGAGTGAGTGGGAGAGTTTATAGTTCACCCATAAGAAGCCAGTCCTTTATACATATTTTATGCATATGTTCTGCGGGGAGGTGGTCACAGGGAGTCCACACTGAGAAATAGCGCTACTCACAAATTGGCCACACAAGCCACTTCCCAGCTCTGTAATCTTGGGTCTTATTTCCTCATGTGTAGAATGAGGACAGTTCCTCCTGTAGCTTCTGAGGACTGAGATAATGTGTATCAGGTGAATGCATGGGAGCATGATGATTGTACTGGGGATACTGGTGCTTATGTCTTTGGGAAGGAGGGTGGTAACTATTTTTCTAGGAAACTTTCTGAGCCTTTGCTTTCCAGGTAGTACTCTCAGTACATGTGTTTAGATGTTTTCTTTAGAAGGTAGGTAACCTGCTCCCCATCTCTTTATGGTGCTGGAGTTGAACTCAGGGCCTTGTGCATGGTAGGCAAGTTTTGAGCTATACCCCTAGACCCTAGACAGAATCTGTTGTAATTGCTAGAACCATTGCACACTGCTGGAGAGAATTGTATGTAGTGTTAAATACAGTTGGGCTCTGGTTTATATGAAATTCATTCATCAAGACTGTTCATTTTATTTAGTTTTTGAAATTGTGATAGAATACACAGAAGATAAATTGATCATTTTTAAGTGTACCATTCAGTGGCATCAGTACACTCACGTTTTTGAGCAACCACCACCACGTCTCCGGAAATCCTTTTTGTCTTGCAAAACTGAAGCTTTGTGCCCATTAAACAACAGTTTCCCATTCTTCTCAATCCCCTGGCCCAGCCTATGAAAACCACCATTCTGCTTTCTGCCTCTGTGAATTTGGAGGAATACCTCATGAGTAGGATCATACAGTGCTTATCCTTTTGGGATTGGCGTATTTCCTTTTTTTGGGGGGGGGATTGGTGTATTTCACTTAGCATAATGTCTTCAAGGTTTACCCATGTTATGTGTGTTTTGTTGTTGTTAAAAAAGACTTTTATTATAGAAGAAACATATTTTGTAGTTGTTCAGCAGTACAGAACATAAGATTTCATAACTTGGCTGCCCAGCAGAACTCTTACTGTGGTGTATGTACTTCTACTGAGACTGCACATTAGACCAGAACAGCGCAGAGTGAAATCTCACATATTCTGGGACTTCTGGTTTCACTGGGCACAAGGAGGGTATGGTTGAATACAGGCTTGATTAGAGAGCGCTGAAGCGTGCATGTGTCAGGCTGTGGTGAAGGCCCCAGGGAAAATGGGGGAACAGTAGAGTGGGAATGCTCAACTGCCTTCTGCTAAATGGGATGTTCTCACTTTTGAAGCTTGCCTTGTGGGTTTTGAGTTCCTGTTTTGTGCCCTTTTAATTTAAACTTTGTAAGTTCATAAGTTTGTAGTAAGTAGGCGTGTGCCAACTTTCACGATGCACTATGTGCTAGGAGACCGCAAGAATGTCTCCTTTCCTCCAGGCAGGTGCATTGGGGGAAGCTGTCTGCCTTGGGAAAGGAAGAGACAGGTCCAGGGTGGAAATAGGGGAAATGTGTTGGCAGGAGGCCAGGAGCAACCCTCACCCCAAGACTGCCCCGCCCAGAAGGCCCTTCTGGGAAGCCTGTACCTTCAAAGGTACTGCCGCTTCTGCTTTAGCCCTCGAGTCTTGCCCATTCTTTGCCTCTACCCAGCACTGTGGAGTTCTCTGAAGATTGAGAGCCTTGTACTTTTTAGTTTTGTATTCCAGGCTGTGTGTCCTGGCCCTAGATGGTTTTTAGTAGATGATCCAGCCCTCCTCTGTCCCATCCGTGCCACGGTCCATTTCATTTCTCCCTTTCCCCCATGCTCACCCCAGTGCTGTCCACCACACAGTGACCACTTCTGCTCCTGCATGTGCCTGGCGTCCTGTCCTGACTTTACTCTGCCTGGAAGAGTCAGAGGGGGCCTTGTGGACTCCAAGAGGGCTGCCAGGGCTGGGTTCTGCCCAGTGCACTCACTATGTGGATTGAGGGTAGACTTGTAGGATTTAGAAATTGAGTACGGTTTCTGATTTAATTCATTTAACCATTATGTAATAGTCATGTGGTACTGTTCCTTAGTTCTTTAAAGAAAAACAGTTAAAAGACCAGATAATTACCTTTATTTTTAACTTTTGCACCCTTATTATTTTATGTCAAAATAAGACCTGAAATACAGTTTCCTGTGAATGTGATTCTCAAATGCTATGTCGGGCATTGGCAAACCATGTTACTCTAAATGCCAGAATTATGTTGCATTTAAGCTGGAAGTTTTGTGAAACAGGACTTTCATAATATCTGGTTTTACTGCTGTCTGTTGAGTAGAATTTCTTCTCTAAGATTGGAGGCGTATTCTGAGTTTGCCAGAAGCTACAAAAGAGGGGTGATACTCTCAGTAACAACATGGAGGTAAGGGAGAAATAATTTTAAAAAAATTGAAGAACAGCAGCACTGCATAGTATAGGAGGAAAGTAAGTCCATTATGTAAGTCTGATGGTCAGGTTTAGGGTAAAAGAGAAAGGGAAGTCTTTGAGGAAGAGGAATTGAGGTTTTAGCCCATGCAAACATGGGCTAAAAATGTTAGCCCATGACTGACATTTAGTTTGTTGGCTTCTGTTAAGGGTGTGCTCATGTGAAGCACTCAGAAAGGAGGTTGTGTGCTTATAGTTGATTCTAGGTTTTATAGTTGAATTTTATGTGATCATGAATTATATTATTGATGGGACTATAGAGAAATCTACAGGCAGCTAGTATTAATAGAAAATTAAAGACCTGGGCTGTAACTCAGTGGTAGAGCATTTGGATAGCATGTGTGAGGTCCTTGGTTCCAGTGTCTCCCCCCTCCCCCAACATAACACCTGTTTCACATTAGGGGCATTCCAGAGGAGGAGGTATGGTTCTTACCCCAGATTCTAGCCCATCAGAGGAGGACTGAGTTGGGAAAGAAAATGTGTTGTGGATGATTGTCAGCACTGCCCTTAACTTTATGACAGTTTTCTTCTTACAGAACTCATGTTTGTTGCAGGAAGATTAGATAATTCAGAAAAGATTAAAGATAATAGAAGGAAGGACTCTGTTCTCTGAGAACTGTCTGACCAGCACATCTCATTTTAGGTTTGCTGTCTGTTCCACGTTTCACTTCTGCTTGACCTTTTCCGTCTCTCCTGAGAAAGTCCGTGGGGGAACTTTGCCTGTGGCTGCTCCAGGTTCCCCTGCTCAGAGCTCTTGTGTTTCAGGAGTTTGCTTCCAGTGCGTGTACACTTGGAAAGGATTCTGAGGGACATGCTCTGGTCATGTGCTGGTCCCTGTGGCCAGGGAGATGGTAAGGCACTTCCCAGGAGGAAGGGCTGGAGCCGAGTGCTAGGTGTGGGGTGGGTCCACAAGCAGGGTTGCTCTAGGTTGGCAACACTTACCTTTTACCATAGTGCTATGTATGTGTGTCCGCTTTTTGTGACTGTAATAAATATCTGAGGTAAATGGACTTAAGAAAGACAAGGTTTGTTTTGGCTCAAAGTTTCAGATGTTTCTGTTGATGACTGGCCTCATTGAGTGGGGCCCATGGCAGCCTATCATCACAATATATCTACTTTATGACCGAGAAGCAAAAGAGAAGGAAGAAGCATCCAGAGACTTAATGTCCTGATGATGGCTGGACAGCCTCTTACTAGGCCTGTCCTCCTGAAGGGTTCACTACTTCCCAGCAGCACCAAGCTGGGACACAGACTTCAGTTCAGGGGCCTTTAGAGAACATTTTAGACCCAGTGTGGCACTTGGTAAACTTGAAAAGGCCCTAGAGAAAAATGCCAGCTAGTAACAAGCACTGTTAAGTTTCATTGACTGACATTGTTTGCAATCAAATGTGTTATATGAGAGGATTTTATTTTTATTAACTTTGTCTAATTTTGGAGATGCATTGTACAATAACGTGTAAAATTTTGTCTGTTTTAAGGGCCTTTATTATAAAGGGAGAGCTTGTCTGTCATTGGTTGGCTTGGTGGGGGGCTTGGCTATGCCTGACCATGCACAGGGGCTCCTATGGGTTTCCTTGCAGGACTGGGAGGAGGAGAGGTGGAGACTCTGATCTGTTAATGCCATTTCTATGATAAAACACCAGTATTACGGGTTGAAGCTGACTTTATCACTTTTATCACCTTCTGTTATTTAGAGAAGTTTTAGTTACAGCATAGATTTTGTGCAATACTACCACTGCTGTTATTTCCTGGTTGGGCTGTCACCCTTCAGTGATAATGCAGTTCCCATGGAAAGGTGTGATTGGTTTTATGTGTGGTCTCTGGGAATGTGCTAGGAAGCAGGGGCTGTCTTTGATAATCAGAGGATGGCTGCTGCTTTTAGGACCACATGACTAGATTGGGAAGCACACTTAATGATGCTAAGTGTGATAACAACATACCATTCGAGTGTCTGACAGGCACCCTGTGGCTTATACACTGATGTGAGTTGACACTGAATGATTATTCTGTCTCAGGTGTTACGAAAATGATATAAACAACATGTAGGCATGTATTTGAAAGTTTTTAAAGCCTGGAGTAATGATTCTATTGCTTTCCTAGAGTGAGTACTTGTTTTTTTCATCACAGATTTTTAAACTACTTTGTAAGTCCTTTCTCCATTTAGTTTTAAAAATTTCTTTGGGCTACTGTATAAGTCCAATAGCTCTCTTTATTTGTTAATTGGTTTCCAACTGAGGTCCTCTCTGGCCAGTGTCCTTCAAATGTAGAGGTGCACTTGGACCATCCAGGGTGCTTGTTAAACAGGAGAGTCTGAGTTGGAGGTCTGGGTGGGAACCTAAGAGTCTGCAGTGCTCACAGACACTTGGGAGGTGCCAGTTCCTGCTGGTAGGCCATATTTGAGTAGTGAGGGTGTAGATTATATGAAGGCTAACCCTGGTTCCGTAGGTCCTCTTGTCTGTAGGCATCTTCTGCCACTCACTACCCTTTCCTTGGCCCTGACTCCAGACATTCAGCATGCTTCTGAGTACTTCTTCCTGCAGGGGACCTATACTGGATACAGGGTGCAAGGATGAGGGATACTTGGACTTCTCTCCAGAAGCTTGTAGATAGCTAGTCATGTTGTGGAGTGTGTTGCTATAGAAGTTGGTGTAAAGTGCTTCAGGCAAGAGCAGGGAGAAGTTGTTTTGGCGGAAGTTCTGGTAATTAAGTTTCACATTGGGTCTGGTGTGTTGAGACCAGGTTCTGGGCTCTTGAGAGAAGGACCATGTTGAGTGTATTGTTGATTCTTTTGTCTGGAACAGTGCCCAAGATACAGTAGTGCTTAATAAATTCTAGATGAATGAGGTTATTTAGCCCTCACAGAAAAATTAAAGGTCCTTCTTTAGGCCAAATATATTTATCACTTGTACATATGATGTAAAGTTCACAGGTAGAATTTTCCATTATTTTAGATAGGTGGTTGAGGCTTCCTTGAGTTTTGACCCTGAGAAGGGTTACAGACATACTGCCTGCTTTTCCCACAGTCTGGTCTGAAGTTCCCTGCCATACTGAAAGATGATCTGCATCCACCAGTCTGCGAGGTAGAGAGGGAGCTGTATAGCTGTGTACTGATTTTTAAGCTTCGAGTTAATATTGTAGCCTTAGTTTACTTCTAGATTTTGGTGTGAGATCATAAAAAACAAGTTACAGCTTGCAGTTTTGGGGGGGTTATTTAATTGTAAAGATGGAAACTTAGCAATAAGGGAAAACCCAACATGTGAAAACAGAGTAGAGAGCAGGACTATGAGTTCCTAGCCTAGCATTTGGCATTGATAGATTTGTGTTGGTTGCAAAACATAAGTTTTATATTTGATGTACCTTTCCCAGTGACTGGAGAAACTTATGTGGCATGTTTTAAAATACTGAAAAAAGAATACTGGTTTTAAAATAGTGTGTGCAGTCTGGGTGCAGTAATGCAGATAAACCATTCTCTTGCAGAAATGTGGAGAGTTTAAAAACAGCAAAAACACTTATGAATAAAGTAAGAGAAAATTTTAAGTTTAAAAACAGCTAAAGGAGAAAAATACTTTCAGATATCAGGAGGAAGTCACTTTCTCACTACCATTTTCTCTTACGTTCCTCCTACTTTCCGTCAATGGCCCTGCCTGTTAGAGCTCCCCTGCCTGGGCCTGTCTCCTGCTGTTTGTATGAAGAGTTGCTGCAGGAGGAGCAAAGCAGTTACATTGCACCCCCTCAATTTTAGAGTCCCCAAGGCTAATGGAAATAAAATTTGGGAGAAAGAGATTGGATCGAGGGGGGGCATCTGCTACTTGAATGTGTGGGCTGGAAAAGGTAGATTTTGCAAGTCAAGAAACCTCAGTCAGCAGTGGTGTCTTACCTGACCATGTATACTGTAGCTTACACCAGGCTTTTTGCATCTTTCTGTGGGCAGCTTTTGTTGTAGTTTTTGCACTAAGGGGTGGGGTGAGGGAGTCTGTTCCACTGTCCAGCAGGTTCCTAAGATGCTCAGCATTTCCCCCTTCCAGGATCACTGGTGATTTTGGGGATAAATAGTGCTTAAATATCACCTTGATACTTCAGAGAAATGACACTTGACCTAGTGTCTATAAACTTGCACTTTTCATCTGTAGAAGACAGAAAAGTTCTGTTCCATGTAGAGCCAGTACAACTGGAGTACTAAAAAAATGAGATTACTTTGAATTTCCTCTTTAAATTATATGCAACATGCTTCTCATGTGATAGGTGAGGTGGAATCTTTTTATAAAATGAAGCAAAATTTCCACTGAAATTGGTAGGCTTCTGTGGGTGTACCTCTTTTACCTTTTGCATAATTTGCAGAGAATTTTACTCAATAGTGTAAGTTTCCATTTGTTGAGAGTGAATATGTAAAGTTAGGAAACCTATTTGGACCCCTTGCTTAGAAACAGAGACTGCTGCTTCTGTGGAAGGGACTGACATGAAAGAGAAGAAACCAATAGGGAGGGAAAACTGAATCTGGGTCGGGGGGAGAGGAAGGGATCTTAATGCAAGCACAAATACAACACGGATCTGGGAGGAAAAGTAGTTTGCTCACAGGAGAACATAAATTTAGGAGTGAAGAACTTGTTTCACCTTTATAGCTGTACACTGTATTCTGTGGCCTGAATCCCTGTGGTAGGAATGATTTGCTTTGCTTTAAAGACCTCCTTTTATTCCCCACCCCTTCTTGGAAACCTGTGGGAGGTTTTCCATATGTGTATTAAGTAAAATCTGATTGCAGAAATGGGCTCTGTGGGCTGTTTCACATGATGTTACCATATGTTCTCTTCAGGAGCCCTCACCTGTGCTTTTAAGGAGAAAACAACTGTCATTCTTTCACATCTAGGCAGTTTGTAGTTCACATCAAATTCTTCATCTCTCTGTTCTTTTTTCTTAGGTGTCTGGCCTTTCCTGGAGAATGCCAACTCCTTGTGGTCACAAGCTGTGTTTTATACTTTTATTTATTTATTCAGTCAACAAGAGAATACTTTGTGAAAAATGCTGGCTGAATTTTTGCAGATCTTGTTAATATGATTATTAGAATTTTGCAGTGTAGAGGGAGTGTGAGTGTATCTTTAAAAAATTAATCCTAGAGTTCACGTTAGCTGTCGTTACTTTGGTGGATGAGGGAATTAAAGGGAAAGAGGTCCTTTATTGGCTAAGTCAGGACCCTAAAATACCTAGATAGGATGCATTATGAGTTGAACTCAAGAAAAAGAAATTAGAAAGATGTTTACAGGTACAGTCTTTGAATGTGAGTTAACAGTTTCCCCCAGGAAAGGGAAATACAGAGAAAGCCCAGATGAAGTAATATGGATCAGAGAGACTAGGGGTTGTTTGAAACTGCAAAAATGTCACAGGGACCTGTGTTAAGAGTTGAGGCTGGTATGCTGCACTTGGTTCCAATGACTACCTTATAAGGTATTTAGAAGTGTATAGCCTGAGAAGCACATTTAACTCATACAAGGTCAGCCTCTGGCACACAGCAGAAAGTGAGTGGTCTTCCGACCAGTTGACTTGGTGGGTATGTGATGTAGGACCAAAGGTGCTGGCAGAGGCAGTGCTCAGGTTTTGGGGTCATAGCTAAGTCAGTAATTCTGGCATGGCTGCCCGCACTGCTTGCTGCACCTTCCTCACACGACAGGCACCGGCACTCCTCACGGATCAGTTCCCTGTGTTGCTGGAATCTGTTTGAGAGGCCCAGTGTAGAGCATCCTCCCTGGAACCTGGTGATTTATAAGCACCTGATTTCCTATATTAAATCTTTCTGCTTAAAATAGCTTGCTTGTTTCCCAAAATCTGGAGAATTTGAAACCGGGAACTAGCTGCACCGGAAATGGAAGTGTCACAGCAGTTCAAATGCGCGTACACTGACTAAAGCCCCCTAATGGGCACACATGCAGTGGGACTCCTATGGGAAGCTGTTCCTCTTTAAGACATTTCCTGGCTCTTTCCCATAGATTCTGATTTGGGAAGACCTTAGTAGAGCCATGGAATTAATATTTTTAAAAGGGTTTCCCTACTGCTGAGCGATGGCTAAATTGAATACCAGGAGACTAAATTATTTATTGACTCTGAAACGGGACTCCTGAGGATTCTTTTTAGATGGGAAGGATGTTTGAGTTACACATATTTTCAGAGATTCCACTACAACAGGGGCTTTACCTTTTCTTGGATTTAAAGGGATTCTGTAACCACTGCCAACAAATGGCAGTATTTCTAGTGTGGAGTGTACAGGATTTCCCTCTTTTGTTATTGCTAGAGGAAGGACATTTGCAAAGCATTACTGAATACAGAATGAAAATTAGGTTGTTTGCAATGAGAATGAAAAATTTAGCCACTTACTAGGTACCATTTCATTGTGTTCATACTATTACAATGTAGAAAGTGCTGTTAGTGTATTTTCTTATCTCTGTTTATAGTTCAATGAAAAAGACAGTGAACATTATTTAAAATATGGACATTATTCCTCAGAAGAGAGATCCCAGGATCATTTGGAGAACTTGTGAATCCGGAATAATTTAGTAGTGTTGGAGTCCGCTGATTTTACTGGTTTGAGATCGAAGAGCCACATTTTGGTGCAAGCTCTTGCTCTGCTCTTTGATTCCTGCCGCCTCTCTCCAACCCCAGACTTAATCTCTGCCCTTCCTTACATCATCACATGCTGGCTTGTAAAGGTGCTTGCCCGCAGGATGAAGAGTGTCACTGGTGTTTTTCTTGTCTGATAGTGCCTGCTTGCTTGAAATTGATTAACCCTGGATGATTGGAGTCCTTGTAGCAGCAAGGGTTTTGTGAGGTGGCTCTCAATTGAAGGGCAGGGTTGTTCTCTGCAGCTGCCAGGCAGCTTGAGATCAGGCTGGCTGATTTTGTAGGGGGATAATAGGCATGAATTAACTGTAGCTTACAAAGTGCTGCATAATGATGGGAAATGCAGGCAGTGCTAATCAATGTGTCTGCACATGGCGCTTTCATTATGTACAGGAGATGTTCTGTACAAGGGGTGTGTGCACACAGAAAGGGCGGAGTTTGTGGGGCTTGGATGGGTACAAAAAGATAAATGCTTCTGCAGAAATGGCCTCCTCTTTCCTTTCCCATATGAGGTCCTGACAGAATGATTGAATTTGGAGGCTGGCAAGTATACTTACTTGCTATTCTTTTACTTGAAGCTTTATTGAGATACAGTTTACATGACATAACAGTATTTTTTAGTGTTTTTAGGGTTGTGCAACTACAACTACAATTTTAGAACATTTTTTTCTCTCCCGAAAGAAGCTGTTGGTTCAAAAATACACTTTTTTCATGGTAATGCTAGGGATTGAACCCAGGGTCCTCCCATATAAAGCAAGTGCTCTTCAGCTGAGCTATATCCTTAGCTCCGTTTGTACCTTTTAAGAGACACTTTTTTTCTTTTTAATGAAGGTCATCTTAGGCCTTTTAAAAACTCATTCTATTTTCTTAGAAAATATTTGCTTTCGTGAGTGGTCATGAAATGTAATTTAATGTTCCGACGATCACCTGTTTCCCTGACTTTTAAACCCACCTCCTGACTTTTACTGTAATAACTAGGTTCATCTACCTACAACCAGTTGGGACGTTCTGGGCTCCATGTGACAGATGGCACTGGTGCCCAGGAAGTACCAGGGACATTGCTTTTAAGCATGCGTGGATTCCAGGATTGTTCTCTAACCCTCAGCTCTTGTCTCTCCATGCTGGTCACATTCAGCCCTGTTACAGCTGGGGTCACTGGGCCTGGGAGTGAGGTGCAAGTCTGTAGCAGAGATGAGGCTGGGGATGGTGTGCTGCCTTCCTTCAGCTGGCTTGGGCCTTCTAAATGCTATAGGTTTTGTTTGTTTCCTTCATTCTTGGATTAAAAGTCTGTTCATTCAAGCAGTGGGACCAGAAAGATGCTTACAGGCATGCAGCAATAAAAGGGTGTTGCAGACTCAGGTGGGAGGTCAGGGTTTCAATCAGGTCCAGGTTTTAGGTGCTGCTTTCCGAAAGATCCACTCTAAGCCAGTGTTAGCAACTTGGCTCTCTTCTTACATTCTGGATCTGCCTGATCTTGTACTTCCTACGGTAAGGTCTTCCTGAACTTTTCAGCTCCCTGATTCAGTGCCTTATTTGCCTCAGCAGGATTCTATATCTTCTGTATGTTTAAACTCCTTACTTGTCTCAGCATCTTACAATGACAGCATTTATATGGACTGCAAATTTGAGTATCTTTAGCATGATTAGATTGGACATTTTTAAAAAGTTGAATAAGAAATGTAGTTTACCCTTTCTGTCATCTTGTTTGGTGAGACTCTATTATTTATAAATTTTTTTTTGTATTTTCTTTAATGGTTTGATTAATCTCACATTCTTATATCTGGTAATCTGACCAACTTCGATGAAGATAAAAATATGTAATATAATAACCACTGTTAATCCTTATAATTTGTTGTGAAACCCTGTATGATTCTTGTTGTTTTTGCTTTGCTTTATATTATTGTCTGTGTTGTTGGCATTTTGCTATTGTTCTTTTTTTAAAAAATTATTTTTAAAGTTAAAAAAAAAGAAAATAATTTACCTGACATTGGCTTAAAAATGTTTTTGATGTTTGACAGGCGCACGATGTAGAATGGAAAAAGTTAAAAAAAAAATAGAAATGAGAAAAACAGGGTTAGGACTATGGAGTAGAGACTGGAGGTAAACTGGATGGAGGCACATTGGTGGGGAGAGATTTTACAAAGACTGAGGTGATGAGACAACTTGCCCCGAGGCTGGCTGGGTGGAGAGACCTGCAGCCTGATGGTGACTGTGCAGCTGAGGATTTAGGGGACTTAAGGATGCCACAGAGTTCACTGAGCTGCCCACAGACCCCTGTGGCTGCTGCAGAATGAATAGCAGTGATGGGAAGGGAATTGAAAGTGAGGTGACTGAGGAAGTACTGCCTGGAGTTCATGGGAGGCCTTTGAGAGGGAGAGCCGCACAGGATTTTGAGCAGAGCAGTAACTGGATCTGAGTTTGATTTTAAAAGTCCCTGTTGCCCATTTTGAATCCAACCTTCAGGAAGAGTTGTCAGCCTCTGCAGCCTGTAGCGAGGATCAAGAGCTCTGCTGGTGCCTGGACTGGGCTCTGCCTGTGAGCATGGTGCAGTTCTGGCTGTTTTGAAAGCAGATTTCCCATGGGTTGGCTGGAGTGCAAGACAGAGATCAGTCAAGGATGACTATGAGGCTCGAAGGTCTGAGAGGAGATGGCTGTGTGCAGTGGGTTTGGTGATGAGGTCCATTTACTTGTGCACCTGCTGAGTCTCAGGTGCTTCTAGTACAGGTGACATGTGATGGGGCACTGGAGGGCTGGGTTTGGGAAGAGGGTGGGGTTAGAGGTGGGCTTTAGGGTGGTGTTTAAAGCTTTATTAAGAGAAAATCCCATCAGCAGGCGAGTGGTTGTAGGTGGGCCAGAGCCTCAGGCTGGGGGCAGGAGTCTAGGACATCAGCCTTCAGCCAGGAGAAGCAGGAGCCAAAGATGTGGAGGAACTGAGAAGTGACCAGGGGTTAGGTAAAGGGTAGCAAAATAATGTAACTATTTTGGAATTGAACTTTTTGTTTGCTTTTAGAAAATTTATGAATGCGGAAATATGCTGTTTGAATCCATAAAAAGGAATAATTACAGGCTATTCCTCTTGTGGGCTTTTTTTTTTTTAAAAAAAACACACCACTTTGAGTATTTTTAATATTCTGAGAAACTGATGCACTTAAGTACCTTTTAGGGAAAGAGAAATATTATTAATACTCCACTCATCCTAATATTGCTGTGAATATTTTGGTTAACTGTCTCATTTTCCTCCATATTTTTTTTAGTTGTAATCAGCTTGTGCACAACAGTTACTGTTTTTGTTTCCTTTTATTCACTTGTCATGGCAGCATTGTTTTCCTTCTTCCTGTTAGAGCCTTCACCTTAGATGGAGAGATCGTCTTTTGAAATTGGTGGTTGTTAGTGGCAGGATTGAATGAGCATACCTGGGTGCTGCTGGCCAGTCTTTGCTTTTGACAGCTGCCTTTGCACATCTGCCCAGGGTACATGCTGTGAGAGGGGGCGTCGAGGAGGTGGGCTGAAAAGAGACCTAGAAGCCAGGCCGGCAGCCCTGCAGTGAGCGGTGGGGAGTGGGCGGGGGGAGTGGGAGGAGGGGCCTGTGCAGAGTGACCTGGCTCCTGGGCTTGTGGACTGCATAGGCCCATACTTTCTTTTGCAGAGTCTTCTGCAATTGCACTTCACTGCCTCAAGGGTTTGAAAGAAAAATTACAATTTCAAAGGAAAACTCTTGGTGTCTGATTTGCATATGAGTGGCGTCTGTATAATTAAGAACAATTAAATTCCCTGGGTAAATTGAAAGGGAGGCCCCTGCTACTGTTTTGGGTCCCTGTGGAGTGCAGCCTGTGGCTGTCTCTTCACTGAAATGCTGTTGGCAGCCACCTCCCCAGATTGTACCTCTAGTAAATGATACTGGAACAGACCCTTGTTAGCCTCCCTTGATTTGCTTCTGTGGTGTCCGTGGAAATCAGAGTATGAATCCCACCTACTTTGTTCTTCTGTAGACCTCAGAATATTCTGACACTTCTCTCTTCCCCACCCCATGTAGGGCGAACACTTAGCTAAGCCCTTGGCCATGCGTCTCACAGATGGGTTTCATGTAATCATCCCAGTGGATTTAGAGGCCTTTAATTTTATAGTGGAAACCGAGATTCTGGTCATGAGAACATCTCTCCCCATCTCTGTTTCACCTCACCTTGGGATTTGGTCCCTTATTTAGACTCAAGCCTTTAGTTTCAGGAATTTAGCTAAGTTCTTTCTTTTCTGGTGGTGGTATCCCTATAGATCTCTCAAGACTGCCTGGGAAAGAAGGTGCAGTTTTCTCTGGTTGTCCCTCTTCTGGTTTTGTAAGGGCTTACAGTGAGATACAGCATTGAACAACCTGAAGCAAGAACATAATTCTTCCCCCTTGTTTCCTGCCAGGCATATCAAAGGAAGGGGAGGTAATGTATACCAATAATTGAGGAAGTTTCAAATAACGTTTAACTGGTAGAATGGCCAGGCATGGTGGCACACACCTGTAATCCCAGCACTCAGGAGGCTGAGGCAGGAGGATCACCATGAGTTTGAGGCCAGTCTGGGCTGCATAGTAAGTTCAAGGCCAGCCTGAACTACATAGTGAGACCCTCTGTCAGCAAACAAATAGAGCAGTTTTGACCCCTTGCCTTTGCTGAACTGTAAAAGGATCCAGGAATTTTTCTGGAACTCTGCCCCTTGCAGACCTCCTTTCTGTAGGCACCAGGCCTGAAGCCCAAGGTGTGTTTGTGGTGGAAGGGATGGTAGAGAGGCCAGGGAGTCCTAGAGGCTGCCCTAAGATGCCTAGGCTTCCATCCCACTTGTTGGAATTTGGGTCTTGGCTGTGCCCAGGTGCAAGGGAGCCTCAGAAATGTGTCCAGTTAAGTATCCTATGATGGGGAAGCAAAGGTGGGACATTGGGAACCAAAGAGCGCTGTCACCCCAGAGCCTTGGGATGTGCTGTGGGACACACATCCCAAGAGAACATTGCTCTGCCAAGACACATGCCAAGTCGTTCTCCCATCCCCTCTGACTTGTGTTAAGATGGGGTGTTTTCTGGGCACATTCCAGACTGGTTTCTCCAGTGCTCATATTATTCAGGTTTCACACGAGAAAAATGAGCTTTTAAACCATTCTTACAGTGAGGTTATAGCATAGAAGAAGTGGTTTTGGCAGGAGTAAGTTGTAGTCTGTGGCCAAGTATATGATGTATGCTAGTTATTCAGTGGACAGCTGCGAAGCCCCATTAAGAAGCCTTCTGCTATCTGTCAATCATCTGTCTATCCATTGGAGCTGAGGCTTGAACCCATGGCCTTGCATGGTAACAATGTGCTGTGCTGCTCCCCCCAGCATTTTTTTTTTTTTAATTACATCCTGAGGGTAGGATTTTGTTTTGTTTTGTTTTGTTGTCTTTTAAAGGGATATTTGAACTTTTGGAATACTATCATGTTGCCCAGGACTTCTGAGAACAGGAATGGACCCCTGCAGAGTGAAATACTAATAATACATGTTAGTTTTGTACAATACTGTAAGCCCCTAGGCTTCTTCATTATGGTCAAGAAGGCCATGAAGCTGGATCTTCAAGGAACAGTTAAAAAGCTTAGAAAATTTTAATCAGGTTTTTAGGGAAGTGTTGCTAACATTCTTTATATTTGCTTGAACAGCATTTAGATATTTTTGCTCAAATGGGGATTTTTGTAAAATCAGTTCAGTGTATTTCAGTGACAGCATTCTGGGGCATAAAATTATATAGGATTACTTTTTTCATCTTGAGAGGAAACTATAAGAAATGATCTTCTGTACTTCAGTTTTTAATATGTCAATGTTTTTGCAATTTGTGTGGCATACCTTAAATTTGAATTTTTTCCTTTACTTACAGCACTTTCCTCCAGCTTCCCATGAAGACAGCATGTCCAGCGGTGTAGATCCTACTTAAAGGCCACTTCTTTTAAAATGCTTTTCCTAACTTGCACCATGCTGGATGATATTTTCCTTCTGTGACCCTTCTAAATAGAGCTGTACTCCTTTGTAATGTGCATGGTACACATTACAAACATAAAGTATATACACATGATACTGTATGGCCATGAAAGTTAGGCAGCCTGTCTTACTTATTTTTAGATTCTTGAATCTTCCTGTCTTGGTCATGCAAGTAATACCTTTATGCAGGTATATAGAAGAAGTGAACATCAGTGGGACTTGGCATTCTTCCTTTTATAGTAGGAATAAGCTATTGAATTGTGTAAAGGACTTTTGATGGGTTTTTAAAAATGGCTAGCTCACTTTGTTAGTTTTCTGACACTGTAACAAATACCTGAGTGTCTTAGTTACTTTTTTCTTGTTGCTGAGACAAAATACTCAATGCCCAAAATTAAGGAAGGAAAGGTTTATTTAGCTTACGGTTGGCTGGCCCCATGGCAGAGTGGTACATGGCAGAGGGCAAACGTTCATGGAGGCAGAAAATAGCAAAAGCAACAAGAGTAAAAGAGAGGAGCAGTGGCAAGCAACCTCTTTCCCTCCCTTACATTGTATGCAAACTACCTGCCACAGCAAGGATGTAGCACTCACACCCATAATCCCAGCATTGGATCATGGATCTATCACAAATTCTAGAAGCCTGACACATGACTGCATGAAGATTTGAAGGACATGCAGGCACAAACCATCATACCGAGCTAATCAGCTTATAAAGAGAACAGGTTTATTTTGGCTTACAGCACTGGAAGTTTCAGTCCATGATTGGTTTGCCTCCTTGGTTTGGGGTCTGTGACAAGGCAGTCCATTATGGTGACGGGATGTAGCAGAGACAGTTCACTTCCTGGCTAGGACACAGAAGGCAGAAAGGAAGAGGTGGGGCCAGGATCTCAAGGGCGTGCCCTAGGGACCCAACTTCCCTACTAGGCCCCACCTCTTAAAAATTCTACCACTTCTTGTTAGTGCTACAGGCTGACAACCATGGGCCTTCCAGGGGGACCCTTACCCAAGTTGGAGCAGTCGCCTTCAGGGAACTGATACCTAAATTTGTATGGACACTTTGAGAGTCAAAGTTGGTTTCCTAAGTATAAGTACAACATTATAAGGTGCATTGCTGACTTATGATCAAGGAGCAAAACTCCATGCCTGTCCTTCATAAAGCCCTTACTGTCCATGTGAATTTCTATGCCAGCCTCCTCTTTAATGCCACAGATAGCTAATAGTGAAGTACCTGTCACACTAACTTGCTCTCCTAGAGTTAAGAGGAAAGGCAGAATGGATTTTGTATTTTGCACATTTTAAAATCAAGCTTAATTATTTTAATTTACAATAGAATTTATTTAATCTAGAGTGTAGGAACCATGTCAAGTCCTTAAAACATAGAGAAGAAGCCCTAAGGAAAAGTTGGAATGGGAGTTAATGGAAGTAAGCTTAATTGCTGGCCTGGTCTTTTATAGGATTTTGCAAAATCATTTAAATACTTGACTAAAGGAGTTCTTCATAGCTTGTAGAATGTGGTATGATTAAATGTGTAAATGTAATAATACATTTTAAGATTCTTTGAATTACAAATGCAGTACCTTTTGATTGTAGGGTCCTCATAATGGGGATAGAAGGGACAGGTTTAGGTGATGTGAAAGTATAAGATCCTAGGGGAGTCCTTAGTATCCGTTTCCTGCAGTTAGAAAGGCACAGGAGTCAGGGCATCCATAGGCCTCCAGGTGGGCATGTAGGCAGGTGACACACTGAAATGGGGTGCAGTACAGGGAACCCACGGTGGTGGTGGTAGTGGTAGTGGTGGGGTTGTACAAGATGTTGAACACCATCTTGAATTGCACCTTCAGGCTGCCCATCCATTGGATGTTGTCTTGCACAGGTGGAAACATAAACCTGGAGCTCAGTGTAAGAATTTAGGCGACAGATACACAGGCTTGGGACATGAATCAGTCAAACCACAGAAACCACCTCTGGCTGATTTAAGCAGAAAAGGGATTCTGGGCAGCTGATAGATCTCTAGGAAGACTTTGAGAACTCATCTCACGAAGCAAATAAGCTAAAAGGGGGTTAGCATCTAGGACGGATGCCAAAATGATGCTATAGAAGTAGACTGCCCCCACAGCGCTGGGCTGCTGCTGCCCTTGCTGCTTACCGAGCACTGGCTGTGTCCATGATAACTTGTCCAGTCCTCTGCCGCCCTCCCTCCATCTTTCCCAGTGTCAGCACTGGATGCCATGCCTCCAGAGGGTCAAGTCTGTCTAAGTCTTGGCCATGTTCCGGCACCCGAGCTGTAGGTAGGGGTAGTGAAGCCCGTAACTGACCTTTTCCAAACCCAAAAAGAGTGACAGTGGAAAATCGATAGCTGGAGTTAGGAAGATGCTGAACAACCGCAGAAATGTAAAATGTCTTTATAGGAAGTGTCAAATTGTCAGACATAGTGAACCTAACAGGTGGGATTGGCCAGAAAGAGAAGAGAATTGGGGAAGAGTCTAGGAAATGGTAGCGTGATAGACAGGAACATAGGAACAGAAGCTTGGGAGGGAGGTAAAAAGGAGCAACCTTTGAGGAGGGAAGAAAGTGAGAGTGGTTTCCTGGAAACCCTGGGAACATTGTCTTGGTGAGTTCTATTCCTTAGCTTTTTTTCAGGCACAAGAGCAAGGAGCCAGTGGGGAGACTAAGGCAGCTGTGCACTTGGTCCACAGGTTGCAGGTGATTACGTCAGTAGGAGCAGGGTTGGTCATGAGAGGTGGGGTGTCTGTCACAGGGGTGGGCTGGGGGGTTCTAAATGTGAGTTCACATCCCATTCATGTGCTGCAGGGTTAGGAGGCTCCTTATGTGGGAGAGTGGGATGGTATGTTAGCTTTCCACGATTGTAAGAAATACATCAAATCACCAGCTTATAAGAGAAAAGGTTTATTTTGGGTGAATTTTAGAGGTTCCTGTCCAAGATCAGATGGACTTATTGCTTCTGGGTCACTGAGAGGTGCCAGAGAGCAATGAAGGGGAGAGTATAGTGGGACAAATTTCACCTTGTGGCCACAACATGGTAAAAAGGAAGAGAAGGGACCATGATCTAAGGCCCTCCCCCAGATCCTGCCTCTTGAAAGTTCATTTACCTCCCAGTAGTGGGATGCCCTCCCAAGATGGGCACCAAGCCTTCATTTAGTTCATAGGCCTTTGGAAGACATTCCAGAGTCAAAGCAGATTATAATAATATCCACATGAAGTCCTTAAGATGATGCATAATAAAAGTGCCAGGCACAGCACATAGTATACCGTCAGTGCTCAACAAATACACCAGCTGTGGGGGAGTATGTCGGTCCATCTTGCCCAGACTGGGAGCTTTTTATATCTGTGCAGGGATTTACTTGAGACCCAGCTGCATAATGCAGGAGTACAAAATTCTTGAGGATAGTAGCAGCTGAGTCCCAGAAATACCTGTGTCTTGCTCAGAGGAAGGTGGTGGATACCAAATGCTCCATGGGAGGTACCTTTTAGAAGTCTGAGTCCAAAAGGACTGGTTTGTGAATTCCCTCCCTTTGTGGAGACCATGGGTCTCTTTACAGAACCATTCTGACACTGTGTCTTCTTGTGACTGATGAGAAAGCCCAGTAAGTAGCTCATTAGTATGACAGGTTCTTCTTCAAACACTTAAATCTAGACAAGAGCATTGTCTGGGTGTGTTCTATTCCTTAGCTTTTTTCAAGCAGAGTGGATTTGTGAAATCTTTCCTTCATTTGGTCTGTAGAACCTTTTCGTCTGTGCTCAGTGGCCAGAGCCATAGACTTGGACTTAAGGGTTTTATCCTTAAATCTTGGAACCTCATGTTGGTCTCTCCAGGTGTTGGAAGTGTTTTCATCTGAAGGGCAGCCAGCTGGTACACATTGGGGTATTGGGAGAAATGGGCCAAAATGGTGTCTTGAGAAACTGGAAAAGCAGACAGTTATGCCTTAGGTGTAGGCAGGCACTGTGGCATCCCAGGTCCCTGTTGTAGGGTAAAGCTGTTTTTTTACTTGCTTGTAAAGACCTTGCCCTCTTCTACAACATGATGTAGCTGCAGAAAGTACTAAGCCCAGGCCCATGATGTGGAGGCTTGTCTATTGGATTGCAGTGAATGTCTGTGGGCTTTGCCTTCTTACCTTTTCATAGTCCGTCAGGGCCTTCCTGTGAGCTGCTGTGTGGGCTCAGGGCTGCCTGTGCCATGCTGTTGCCTTGTTTCCTCCCCACTGACTTCTCTGTGCTCCCTTGGTATCTTAACTTGTGGCCCACACTTTCCCCAACTTTTGCATCTTCGCTTATGCTGTGGGTTCTGCTGCATGGGGCCAACATCCATGTTAATCTGTGGTAGCTGCTCGTTGAAGCCCATCTCATACAGCCCTGTTCTTTGAAAGCTTGCTGAAGATGGGATGTCAATAAGTGGTAGAGTACTTGCTTGGCATGCTTGAGGCCCTGTAATCAAGAAATCTGTAGGTCCACTGGAAGAAAAATGTTTGCTGGGTCTTTCAGGGAGGTTTCCCTGCCTTTCTCTCTGAATTCTGCTGAGCGTCAAGCATTGCTTGTAGCATAGGAGCCTAGTCTAGTCCCTATCCTAGTTCATAACCAAGGGTAGTGTTTCTTCCTGTCCCCCTTCCCCTGTG
Organism: Dinomys branickii; assembly: GCA_004027595.1. Classification (NCBI taxonomy): domain Eukaryota; kingdom Metazoa; phylum Chordata; class Mammalia; order Rodentia; family Dinomyidae; genus Dinomys; species Dinomys branickii. Next base: position 11,059 of record PVLD010006038.1, on the reverse strand, counting down.
CATCCAGGCCCTTCTTAGTTGCCAGAGGCTGTGAGGCTGGCCAGGAGTCGCTGGCCCACTGTTCACTCTGGAGAGGTGAAGCATTGTCTTGGAAATGACATATTCTGGTGAGATGAGACTATTTGTGTCACCTGAACAGCCAGAACAGTTACAGTTTACTCATTTCTATATCTGAGATACAGGACTGATTTTTTTAAAAAGGGTTGTACCATGTCGTGTCTGATGTCAGCATAGATTTAATTTTCCTAGGAATTGGGAATCTGCTTTTGTAAGGATGTTAGTCATCCATTGCAGTTTGCTCATTATGTGGATGAGGGAATTGAAGCCCTGTGTCATGTGGGAGCTCCTGTCACCACTGCCACCTGACCCAGCTTTTTCATTTTCAGTGAAATTTCTTTTCTTTCAGTATTAGCCACTTTTTCAAACTGTATCTTTATAGGTGTGAGAGAGGGAAAGAAAAGTGTGGCCAAAGTTTAAGAAAGAAGAAAAAAGTCAGGTAATTTTAGGCAAAGATAATTTTTTTTAAACAGAAATTATGCGTGGAATTCCTTATCCATGTGTCCTGATCCTGTGAGGGTTCAGTTCACAGTTCTTTAAAAATAAGAGGCCTAGGGGTACAGCTTGCAGGGGGTTATAGCACATGTGCTTAACATGTACGAGGCATGCATGCAATCACTAACACACTGCAGCTAAGGACCATGGCATGGATGTAGTCACCTGTGCACCTCAAATAAGGACCAAGAGAGTGTGCAGTAGAATCCACACAAACAAGAGCTCGTATCTGCACCCCTAAGGTGCTTATATTTCTTATCCCTATGACTCTCTTGTTAGGGAAGCAAAATGGCTCCTCCTCCATTTTCTTTTAATGAAGAGCTTTTCCTTACAATTATCTTGCTGACAAAGGGTGAAAATTAAAAATGTGACATAGATTTATCAAAAGTTTTTTTTTTTTTTTTTTTACAAGGTACATGCGGTTTTTTTAATGCCACATATAGGGGCTCCTAAGAGTGAAAGAGGCCAGGACATGTGTGACTCTTCCATATTAATAAGGGTGAAACAGGAAAAGGTTAATGCTGACTTTTGAAAGAAAGGGAAAAGGAAATTTCATCATTTATTGCTATTGCTCTTGAAACTCACTTCTTTGAAGCTGTTGGCTTAGAAATGAAAATTTTGGTATTTCAAACACAGTGTAACTTCTTAAGTAGCATGATATTTGAGGAGTTTTTGATGTCTGAAGTTTACTGGATTTTGATCCTTTGCTGCACCCTGTCAGAAAAGTCCTCACTTTTCCTCAGCCTTCACACCGTAATAGTCAGCACAGATAATCTGGCTTCTAATTTATTTTAGTCCAACACCATCTCTCTGGAGGTAGCATCACACCCCATAAGTTGAGAACTCAGTCTCCAGACCCTCGCCCTGCCTCACCTCCGTAGGTGTCATCTGCAAGCCCCAACTTGTTTTAACTGGACTTTTGACCCACTGGCTGTAAACTGGGTCTCCTACAACCTTCCAGGTTCTGTTAATTTGCTAGAGCAACTCACAGAACTCAGGGAAACAGTTATAGTTAATAGTTTATTATTAACTGTACGTAAATCATACAGCAGAGGACACAAATGAAAAGATGTGTAAGGGCAGAGGTGTATGGGAAGAGGCACGGAGCCATCTCCGTAAAGCCTCTATATTTTCAGCTATGTACAAGCTCCTTGATAGTTGTCCTTTTGGGTTTGTTTGGAAGCTTTATTGCATAGCTGTGATTGCTAATAACTAACAGACTGTGTCAGGAAACTCAGTAGTCCTCTATCTGTTCAGTTTTTTGGGTCTCTGTATAGCACTCCTTCCAGGAGCAGCAACCCCTCTGGAGTAAGAAGAGTCTTATGACCTACTGTGGACAGGGTTAGGTCAGAGAAGTTCCTTATGGCCAGCTCCAAGACAGAAAGGCAGAGAATGTTAGTTTCTGTTGTCCACCTTAGGGAATATTTTTTCTGGGGCTTGCCTTGGGGAGGTTATTAGCCAGAAACTGTGGATGAAAACCAACGCTTCTCCCATCATTTTGGTCGCTTTCTGAAACCATTCTGAAAGTAATCTTTTGTAAGTGCCTTTAGTTGCTGTGTTGTGGCTGCCATATTGTCTTAAACAGACTGAAAACATTTACCTTTCAAGGTCACTTTGACTTTGGGGAAGAGCCACATGTCACATGATGTCATATCCAGTGAATAAAGTGGATGAAGACACACTAATGTTTTTATGAGTCTTGGATGGCTCAGCAGCAGCATTCACGATATTTTTGATCACCCTTAAAGACATGAAAGAAGACTGTCAGGACTGCCTCAGAAAGTGGCAGGGACAACAGGATGAGTGTGTTCAAAGCAAAGGAACTGTTTGGGGAGATGAATGACAGTGTGTCTTTAATAAGTTTTAAGGATTTAAACACTGTATTTTGATCATCTCTTATATCATGGTATCACACCCCCCCTCAGTCTTTGTAGCTAGTTGAGAGTTGTATATGTGTCTGAGTACTTTTCCAGGGAAAACCTCTGTATCTGAAATGTCTATTGAAACCTTTTTTTTTTGTATCGGGAATTGAACTCAGTGAAATGACTTTTTAAAACTAATGAGATTAAACATCCTTGTAACTTGATATATTTTTCAAATTGTAAAATCAGGTGAGCTGGAATCTACCAGTGAGGATTATGATTGGGAAAAAAATGCCATGATTTTTATTTTTTTATATTTGGAGTCAAAATAGTTTTCTTTGAAGTTAGAAAAGTTCATGCTATTTCTACTGTATTGCTTTAGGTTGAGCCCCTAGTGCTGATTTTTGTTGGGTATAAAACTTGCTGATGGTGGGATTTAAAAGTCTTGTTATTTCCAGTACTCAATGTATTAACCATTGTTACCCTCCTATTAACTTGTTTTGAAATTCTATTTTTTTCTCTTTAAGAAAAAAGAAAACTGTTATTTCAAGTCATGAGATAGTTCAGCTGTGTTCCATTTCTTCTGCTCAAAGACAGTTACTACCACCCCACTTGCAGCTTCTAAATCTAGTGGGCTGCTTGGGCTCTGAGCTCGGTTGGCTTCTGCCTCTGTCCTTATCACTTCTCTAACCAGATGAGTGTCATCCTGTTTGTAATATGACCTGATTTCTATTGCACATAATTATGCCAGGCATGATGCAAAAGTATTATTATCCTCACCACAACTGTAAGGCAGATACTTTTGTCATTTCAAGTTTATTGATAAAAGACTGCTTTAAGAGAAGTAAATCTGTTGACCTACTCAGGATTGGAGAACAATAGCTGTGGGCCTGGAAACCAGATTTGTCCAGGCTCTGCAGCTCAATCCATCACCCAGCAAGCTGGGCTACATTGGTTCCTTGGGTAGGTCATGCGATGCCTGAGCTTTGATAGTGTTCATGTTTCCAGGCTGGACAGATCTGAGTTGCAACTTTGGCTGTGCTTTTTAGGGGCTCTGTGACCTTGGGTGAAATCCTTCAGACATCATGTGTCTACTTCGAAGTTGTGTGTAAAATCTGATGGCAGTTTCATTATTCAATGCACAGGACAGGAAAGAGCTGTCATTAATTGGTTTGCTCACTTATCTGTAGAGTAACCTGATTTTATAAAGATAATTTTTGGTATATGCAGTGTCCTGTTTTTCTTTTTCATTGGGAACACTGAGCTCTGGCCAGTGTGGTCTGACATTGGGTGCTTCTAGTGGACGTTGTCACCTCCTGCAGGTCTTCCCTTTTTTCCTGGAGGTGGCACATTTTTCCTGGGTGTGTTAGTGGCTTTCTTTGCAGGCACGTTGAGATATTAGTACTGGATTTTGGGGTTTGAGGAAGTCCAGTAAATAATGTGGTCCAAATGCGTGGAGGGGTGGGCAATAGTTAGGCAGATGGAGACTGCCAAGTGTCCCCTGTTATTAACAGAGCTGCTGCTAGAGATAGGGTAAAGGAGACCCAGAAAGCTTGTCACCAAGAAAGGACTTTCAGAACAAAGATAGAGCAGCTTAGGTAGAAAAGAGAAGTGGAAGGGAGAAGCTAAAATTCTGAACCCGTTCTTTGCTATCTGTTGGGACCTTGGACAGGGACTTGCTAAAGGGCACAGACAAGAGTTCTTGTTGGCCTGCAGCCTAAACTCAGTTTGCTACAGCTGGATGGGCTTGGTTGAGGGCTGCTTAGTGACAGGAAAAAATGGCAAGAGTCTATCTCAGAAACTTGTTCAGATCTTTGAAAACAAAGGATGGTGCCTTCATGAGCCTCTCCAGTTGAACACTTTTGGATTATGTGACTATTGAAATGGCAGGTGGCAGCTGATAGTTTGTGTCTTTATATTTTTGTTTATATATTTTTGTATTTTTATCATACTTTTATATGTCTTTATTTTTTGATGTAACGATTTGTGTTACTTCTGAAGAAAAATCAAAATAATGATTGACAACTGCTGAATGTGTGACTTGTCATATGAGATTTTATGTAATTGTTATTTTAAAAAATACAGACTGGCAGAAGTTTCACCCTTCGGGAACTTTCTGGCCACACCGTATGGGTGTTTCCTTATTCTAAAGAATGTTACACAATTTAGAGGTTGATGTCTCCTCTCAAACCTACTTCATATGTGTACTTTTGTCTTGGTTTGGGGTATATAAAAATAGCCATGTTATCTGAATTCATTTAGAAATAAAGCCCATAAAACTCAAATTCGTTGCTATTTCTGTCTGAATACTGACAAAATCTTTGATATGAAGTTATATTACCTGTAATCTATCTTAAATTTTTGCAACTTTTGAATTATACTAGACTTCTAATAATTCATTGTTACTTTAAAATCTAGTTTAGATTCATCTGTAGGGGAATAAAGTTACATCTCATACATTGGTAGTCATTGACCTAAGTATATTGCCTTAACTCAGCACCTAATTATTAAAACTACAACAAAAATTAATCTATCTTCTTTTTTTTTTTTTAGCTTCTCAGACAAACATTTTAGTGGAAAAGGCTTACATTTTCAGCCATCAGTTCTAGATTTTGGAATACAGTAAGTATCCTTTCTTTATAATTAAAAAAACCCTCATTTTATTTATGTTACATACTTTCAGCATATCTTTTTCTCTCCTTGGATGTTTTTGAGATGAGATCTCCCTTTGTAGCCCAAGCTGGCCTAGAACCTGCAGAGAACCTCCTGCTTCAGGGTCCTGAGTGCTGAGATCATAGGCACATGCTGTCATACCCACCTCAGCATATTTTCTGTATGACATATATGGTGTATATATGCACATATAGACATGGTGATAAATTTTAGTAATATTAAACTCATGAGTTACTAAAAGAAGTATTTGCATGGAAGAGGAGTGTATGAGTTGTTTTAACTCTTTAATTTTTTTTAAGTGGGAGCAGTGTCAAGGATTGACTCAGGATCCTGTGCATGCTAGGCAAGCACTCTACCACTGAGCTGTCTCTACAGTTCCTCTCTTTTAGTTCTTAATAATTATAGCCATACTATTTTATACTGATTATAATTTAATTAGAAGGCCATGTTAAGGCTACCTTTTTCTGAAACAGGAACAACTCAGGTTATTTCATAATGAAAACTCTAAATGCCGTTGGTTTCTGAATTCTGGAAGCTGAACTCAGGTGCTGGTTTGCTTTTCTTTTTTGTTATTCCTTCAGGGCTCAGGGTTGCACAGTACTGTAGGTACCAGGATTAAGACTGGGAACTGAAACAAAGTAGGGGAGGACACAGCTTTAATCCTGACAGTACTGAATGCTGGGAACAAGAAATGAAGGACATGAGGTCTGAGGGCCCGGTGAGGGACCGCCTGGGAGTTGGGAGAAGCGAAGGAGTAAGGGTGAGGAGCCGTGGAGTGGAAGCAGCGTGAGGGCTCCTCTGTATGGCGCGCTGTGAAATGTGCACTTGTTAAGCTCCCTGGATGCAGGATAGAGGCAGCACTGAGCACAGCCCAACCTGGCACTTTCAGAGGCAGGAGCACCAGTGTTTGAGTAGTCAAAGCTCTGCTTAGGCTGGGAGCATTGGCCCATTTGTCCATGTATTCAAGGTTAGGATGAGCTTTTTGAAAAATTCTTCTTTTATTACTACATGTATTTATATTCCACTTGGGGAGTTGGTACATTTTGAGTTAAAAACAAAGTTATGTGGGTGGAATAATGTGATGCTGAGGAGCACTGGGGTGGTGGTCCTCGTGTCTCCATTGTGCTTCCCTTTATCCACTGGGCTCCTGGGCATCCAGAGGTTTGATCTGCAGTGGAGGGAAATGGATCTGCAATTTGAAATGCCTTGTTGCACCTTCAAGGAGATTTTATAAGACTCTGAAGAGGTAAAGTGGTGAAAGGAATTTGCTGACTATGTGACATTGGGATACCTTTTCAAAAAGTAATTATAAGCAGAATTTAACCTTACTGATTTCAGATTCCAAGACAATACTTTTGTGCAAACTCTTACAGAAAAAGGAGGGCTACTTTAAAAAGCATACATGAATATTATAGATCAGTAGACATAATAAAAGAGGTGGTCTTAAGTACAGCTAGACTAGACTAATTGCATTTCCTAGGATCCTGGCTATGTAATATATTTAGGCATTCAGTAACATAAGAATTGTATAAGAGTTTGCATGAATATATGTATATATTGGCAGCATTTATTTTGGCCATTTATTTATTATTTACAGTTCCTGATAACTAGAAGGTTGTTGAGAGAATGTTTAGAATCTTTGATTTGAATCTTCTTTAGTTTTGTTTATATAGTACAAAGTCTAAATGTCTCTTGTCATTTGAGTCTTAAGTTAATCCTGGATGACATTATTTCTGTGTGTGTGTGTGTGTATTATTTTCAGATACTTCATCTTAATGTGTGCCACAAATGTGTCTCTAATTTTGTTACTGAGAAACAGTATAATTTGCCCAAGGTCATTTCATTAGAAGTGGAGGAATAAATCTGATTTCTAAGCCAGTACTGTGCTGTTTTTCATATTAGTGATATGTAGGCTGTGATTGTGGGACAACCTCAGTAAGAACAAACTTTAGTCTAAATCCAAACACATTTAAAATTAGCCAGCTTTTACTTTATATCATATATCAGATGGCATAATTTATAGTCATCAGAATAAAATTTTAGCCCAAAGGTTCTCTTGATTTCTTTGCTGCACTGGCTCAGCTTTTGTTTACTTCAGTGTTGACCTTGGGCAAACCCCATCCTGTTTCAGAGATTTAGTTTCCCTCTAGGACGCAGAATCAAGGTCATGCTACTGGTTTTCCTTCTGCTTGCTTCATGGGGCATATTTTAAGGGTTAATATTTCTGCTGGTCCAAGATTAAAAGTGCTAATTGTTCATAGGAGATTTTAGTCATTCTTTTGTAGTATTAAGTTAATAGCATATCTTCCAGTTGTCACTAGTGAAGGAAATTCATATCCTCATGACACTTTTAAAAATAGAAATTAAAAAAAATAGGATTAAAAATAGCACAGTGGCAGCTAGGCTTCAGCCAGTGTTCTCTGTCTGTTAAGGCGCTGGTAGATGCAGTCACTGAGCTCTAGCACTGCTGCTGTGCAGCCTTATTTTCTGTTTTTCTGGTAGACATCTGTGTTCTTTGAAGCTAGAAATCTTGTATTTTAATTATATGAGTTATATCCAAAGCTTTGAGGATAAATATTAATAACTTTGCTGATTGATTCATATGAGCTGCCTAAAACCTAAAAGTTCTTATTTAATTGCAAGCAGAAAGGCAGATCTCAGCCCAGTAATGAAATAGGACTTTTTGAGGTGACTATGTTTATGATAGTATAAAATTTTAGAAAAAATACTACTGAAGAACTATAAAAAGAATCAAGGTTTTTATCCCACCATGGTGTTTATAACTGGAATTAAATATTTATGTTTTAAAATGCACATTAGATATTTAAAAATTTACATTAGTACAAGTACTTAAAAAATAAGAGTGAATGCTAGAAGAAAAATTCCAAGAATTTGATATAGTAATGCACTATTTTGGAAATCCCATTGCATATAAGAGAAATAGCATGATTAAATTTTTCCTTAAGCATACATTTTTTATATTGGAGAAACTGAAATAAAACCAGAGAAGCAAAAGCCTAATGAACATGAATTTTTACTTAAATTGGGGTATTTCTGGACTCTGCCAATCGTAGATTTGTGTTTTTGCCTTTGAGGGTATTAAAACTAGAGGAGTGACTGCAGTGACATTTTGGCTGGCTCTGTGTTATAACATGATTGAGCCAGAGTGAATTTGGTGTTGGCCCGTAGAATTAAATGAGTAAAGTGAATACTGTAGTAAGGTCCAGGTAGGCAAACTGGAGTCTGGTTGCTGTCCTCTTGCAGCCCCTCTGACAACCGGTCATGGAGGTAGAGTATGCTGCTATAAAACATTGGTCTCAAAGCCTTGTGCGATGAGTTTATTTGCTCTACAGTGGAGGTTGCTACTACGAAGTCACAGAAAGTTTTGAAGTTATGGAAAATGTTTCCGTACATGCATGTTTTGTGGGGGGAGCCACCATCCTTCTAGTAGGGTTTTCTGAAAGGCCCGTGATTTCGGTGGGTAAAAGCTGCTGCTACACAGTGCTGTCCCGCTTCCATTTCCTCAAGAATGGCTGAAAGCAACAATGACTTTCCCTTTTGTGAAACTGAGTCAAGACTCTTTGTGAGCTGGAAATGCAGCCCTGACAAATGTCTCCTTAAAGTTTATTGCTTAGAGAACAAGCTCTAGGGAAATAAGAGTTTTTCTATGAATACAGTTTCTTACCTAAACATATTTTCATTTGAATGAGAGACCCTAGACAGAGAGAATGCCACTATGTGCCAAAATGTGTTTTTTAAAACAACCATTTAATGGCCTACATGGCTTGAACTCGTCCAACATAGAAACCAGTGAAGTATTACTGTGGGTTGGTGGCATAAATCATACAAAAAAGTTTTGTTTCTGTGTTTTGTTTTACTATTGTAGAATAAATATTTTACCAGTAGGACTTGATAAGTTTTATTTTTTACTTTTTAATGAATATCAATAGATTTCTGGGTTTGAAATGTGTGGTATAGGGATTTAGCTTAGTGGTAGAACTTGTGTGAGGCCCTAGGCTCAATCCCAAGTGCCCAAAATTTAAAAATAAAAGTACATGTGTGGGTGTGCATGTGTGTGCACATATGCACATGCCTGTAGTGACATTAATAACCACAAGTATGTTACTTTTTCTCTTTCCCCTTCTAGGCTCCTGGGACATCCCGCAGCAGAGATTCTTTATGCTTACAACCCTAGTAGGGATAGTGAGGTTGTGGTGAACTCAGTGTTTACAGCAGCTAGACATTTTCATGTGCCTCCTGTTCATTGCAGGGTGAGTGTTGCTGGACTCCTGGAAACTGTCCTGTGGTAGGCTGCCAGCTTCTCATGCTTCTGTTGGCCTCAAGTTTGAACTTTGTGCTGTCTGTCTCCCCTTTTCTGCTACCCAGACTTTTCCTTCTGTGCACTTGCTTTAGCATATGCTTTTTCATTTGTTTATTTTCATAAGTTTGGTGTGTCTGAATATCTACCTGGGGAAAAAATCTTTAAAGAATGTAGGTAGCAATGAATGTATATTCAGCATGTCTTTTATCATAAATTTTTTTTTTTGTACTGGGAATCCACCTCAGGACCTTGTGCTTGACTAAGCAGGTGCTTGTGCCACTGAGCTATATCCCCAGCCCTATCATAAAGTTTATATTTGTCTTACTAAAAATGCTGAGACATTTAGTAACTAACACAACTTTATAGTCAGGAACTCTCTCACCTCTTGAGTCTACCAAGAAAGTTAAGACTTCTTTCTAAACACAAGACTAAACAGTGGTAAATGGTTCCTTCTAAAGCAAACTTGCTCCTTAAGGGAGCCCAAAACCCTAGTTAGTCTCCTAATAGCTTTTTCAGTAGTCTGTGGCTGTAAACAAGTTCACGATGGGGCCACATTTCATATGTCTTGCTGCTGGGCGGCTTGAACCACTATGGTACATGGCGTGACTGTCTCAGCAGGCAGCTTTTTATTGATCTTACTAGTAAAAAGAGTGATAAAAGTGATTAGATCAGATTGTACCACCAGTCATACAATCCACCCAGTGGAACATGTACTGCTGCTGGTGGTTTGAGCCAGTGGGAATGTATTAGTGAAAATCTTAGTTGCAGGTAAGCTTTACTGTACTTAACCTTGCTTATTGTGCCTGATAGTACGAATTTTTACAAAATACTAGGACAAAGGAAATGTTGAAGAGGGGATGCCCAGTATTTGGTCTGAACAGGTAAACATGGTCTCTGATTTTCATCACACTTCAATATTTAAGTAGAGATACAGCTGTGTTAGATAAAGACATGGAACATGTGGGTGTGGAAGAAGAGGGAAAGGAAGGAAGTGAAACTCTTGATTGCAAACTGAAGCGAGATGACTTGGAAACTCTTCTGCTCTAAGTGATTGGTATACCCTTAGATTGTTGGATGTTGGTCATTTTGACGATGCTCAGGGATTTGTGATACTTACACATCAAGGCTGCAGATTATGTAGCTATCTGGTAACAAATTATTAGAAAGAAAATCTGCAGAAGACAGTTTTTCAAAGGAGGCCATTCCAAATGGCTAATTAGGTCCCTTTCTTTCAGGTAATTCCAGCAATGGGGAAAACTTCCTTTAGAATTATTTTCTTACCTACTGAAGAAGGAAGCATTGAAAGTTCTTTATTTATTAATACTTCTTCATATGGAGTCCTTTCCTATCATGTAAGTAACTTTCCTTTTGCCACATAATTTGGTTGTGCACAATAGTCCATTCCCAGAGGCTCACTGTTCATACCATTATTATTATTTTTTTTTTATTTTATTTTTATTTTTTATTTTTTTTATTTTAGAAACATAAAAGTACAAAAACATATTGACAAACAGACACCCATTATCATAGAAAATAGTACAATCACAACTAATCTATAGACAAGGTGATATGGTCTCAACAGTAGTTGTTGCTTTATCCATTGATATCTTCGAATTGTAGATGTATGGACCCATATACAGACATGCAAATT
>PVLD010006037.1:0-104958 GCA_004027595.1 Dinomys branickii | reverse complement strand
CTGCTATAAACATGGGTGCACATATGTCAGAGTGATATGATGTTTTCAGATCTTCTGGGAAAATACCCAGAAGAGGAATAGCTGGTTTGAATGGAACCTCTAGACCTAGTTTGCGGAGAAATCTCCAAACAGCTCTCCACAGTGGTTGCACCAGTCTGCATTCCCACCAGCAGTGTAATAGAGTCCCTATTTCTCCACATTTAAACCAATGGTAGTATAGATCCACTGGTGCAGAAGCTGAAGTGCTCCGCCTCTCCCCAGCTACTTTGAATATACATGGTTTGGTACACTATTATACATTGATTTTCATAGTTGAACTATCAAAGAACTATCCCACTTTCTATTTTCAAATATTAGAGGCATGTCTACAACAGATACAAGGCCCACAAGTTAGCTGCTACGCTAGATTTATAGTCCATCTGTATCTCTTCCCAGCTTTGATCACACACACATAAAAATCTACAGATTTCTCTTTTTGAGCACTACTTCTGCTATCACTGATAATAAAGCATCAATAGTCTTTTGTCTCATGTCTTGGCAATGTCACTCATTAGTAATGCTGTTTTAAAAACTAATCAATGGCTGTCCTCCTTTGTTAAAATCATCTGGTTATATTTACTGTCTACTTAGATACATGTTTTTTCCTCTTTCCTTAAGTCCTTTACTATCTTAAGACACCATTTTTGTGGTGTGTGTGTGTGTGAGTTGCTGAGGGTTGAACTGAGGGTCCCACACATGCTGGGTAAGTGCTGTACCACTGAGCTATATCACCTGGTCCTTATGGACTGTTCTTGACAATACTCATTTTACATACATACTTTTTGTCTTGAAAACTTAATCTGCTAACAGTTTATAAAGAAACTGGTCACGTGCAAAAGAGGTATCAGTTTCCTGCTTTACATACATATTTCTACATGCAAGCTACTAATTTAAAAAATTCCAGAATTGATTCCATGAGATAGTATATCCTTGTTTTACTTAAAGGAACTAATGAACATCTTTATTTGTCTTATGTTGTTATACAAGGCATGTCTCTTTCAAAGGCTTCATTAATTATGATTTCATGAAAAACTCTAAGTATAGCACTATTTTTCACTGAACAAGAAATCTGTTTTTTTGTTTGTCTGTTTGTTTTGGTGGTTTTGTTTTGCTTTTTCCTCCCAGGAGTAAGGAACTAGTAGCAAAACTGAGATTTTGACCAGGGTCAAAACAGAAACTAGGATTTACGTATAGGCTGGGGTTTAGACTGAGAAGGCTGGGAGACAAATCAAGGAATTCAGGAGAGATTCCCACTTCTGTAGGCTGGCTTATGGAGCCCAATGTGACTCTAAGGTTTGGGAAGCATCCAGAAGAGCTCAATGAGTACTGATGTCCTCAATACCCTCCTTTAATATAAATTCTATGATCAATCAAAATAATCCCTTCCTCACACATATCCTTGCTCTGATAGCTCTGCTCTCTTCTACTCTGACTCCTCTGCTCCTGTGATTTGGATGACTCCTCCAAACCTGGTTTGGAGGGTTGGTCCCTTACTGCGATCATGTGGGAGATAGTAGAACCTTTAAGAGATGGGGCCTAGTAAGAGGTCCTGAGGTCACCAAAAGCATGACTTTGAAAGGGATTAAGCTAGTTTTCATGTGACTCCTTGGTAGCTTTCACAAGAGAAGGCTGTTAGAAAACATGCAAGCCTGGGCCCTTTCTCCCTGCTTCCTGGTCTGAGATGTGACTGGTTGCTCTTACATGCTATGACATCACTTGCAAAGCCCTCATCAGAAGGAAAACCAATTACTGCCACCCAGTTTTGACCTTTGAACCTCCAACATTGAAAGCTAACTGAACCTATTTTCTTGGTAAGTATCCTGCAGCAGATATTGCATTATAGTAACAAAGCTGGCTAAAATGCCCTCCCCCTTCTTTGGTCATGCTTGCTCAATTAAACTAGAATCTTGTCTAAATCCATTTCTATAGATATCCTGCTTCTGTAATATTATAGCTGCACAACGTCAGAGAAAAAACATGCAACCATGCCGATTCGTCTCTCACCTTAAATTCATGACCATGAACCTCATGAAGTGTGTTTCTCATCTGCCAGGATACTCAATGCCCCAAGTCCATTATGCTCCTTGCCAGTACTTCACATTTCTCCTCTCCTCAAACCCTCATCATATCCTCCTCCATCCTCACTCTCCACTGAAGACCTCACTTGCTATTTTACTGAAAACAGAAGGAAAAAAGAAAACAACTGAATCAAAGATAAGAAAACTTGTACCGCCACACCTACCCACCTACTACCATCTAAACTTTGTGCTTTGGCTTGTTTCCAGATTTCCACATACCGCACCTATTTAAAGCCAATCTACCTTGTGCACTAGCTCCCCTCACCAGAACCTATCCAAAAACCTACTAAAGATTCTTAGTAACATTCAAACTTACTATTTCCTCAAGCACTTCTGTTGACACAAGTTCCCTTATCAGTTATCACATTTCTTTCTTCTTTGATGTAAAACTCTTTGACAGAGCTTCATATACTGTCTCCAAATCCTTTGTTTTTCATCTTAATTATTTCATTATGTATTATGGAATAATGATTAAAATCAGGGAAATAAAAATTTGTCATCTTCTCACATGTACCTAATCTTTCACTCTGAACTCTTCATTGAACTGTTCTTGACAAGATGATGCATGACCTACAATTCTCAGCATTATCTTACTGAATGCATTTGATACAGCTGGCCCCTTCTTTTTGGCACTGTGCATTTATTCTGCTTTCCAAGACTCTTTGTTCTCTTCCTGTCTCCTTGTTCCTACCTTTCCTTCTTGATGGCTTAAAGCTCCAGTGCCCCAGAACAGTCCTTGGTCTTTTTCTATTCTCTTATCTATTTACTCACTCCCTTCACGTTTTCACTATTTAAATATGCTCTGTATGCTGATTATTTTACAGCTTATACTCAATTTCCAAAAAGTAATACAAAATAACCTCCTAATCTACCCTCAGGCTTTCCTCTGTCATCTGATGACTCTTTATCCCTCTAGCTTCCTAGGTCAAGTTGTGGAGCTGTCCTTGACTCCTTTTTCTTTTTATGATCCACATACAACTCATTAGGAAGTATGTACCTGTCTTTAAAATATACTGAGAATCTGGTAACTTCTACCACCACTTCTATGCAAGGCAGCACCATCTCTTGTGTGGAGTATTACAGGAACTTCCTATCAAGTCTCTTTTCAACAGAATAGTTGGAGTGACTTGTTCAAACATAAAACAGATAATATCCATTACTGTACTCAAAATGCTACCTGAAAGGGGCCTTCACTTTCAGAATAAAAGCCTAAGTCTTTAAACAACTGCACACTGTGCCTGTGTACAATGCCTATTCCCATCACCTCTTTTAATGCTCTTTCACTGAATGCTCTCTGGCCCCACCGGCCTTGGACCGTTTCTCAACATGCCAGGCACACTCCTCCTGCCTTAGAGTCTTTCATCTTACTGTTTCCTCCACCTGAAACACTCTTCCTTCAAATATTTGATCAGCTCAGTCCTTTACATCAAGTCGTTGTTTATATGTAACTTATGAAGCCTACAGTGAACATAGTTTATCTTAAATTTTAACACCTCATTGAACATCCCTTTTCCCAATATGCCTTTCCCTTTTTCTGTAGTATCTAATGTGCACTATGATGTACTTATTGTCTACTATGTTGCCTCAAGTGTCTCAAATACCTAGAACTGGATCTAGAAGTAGTGTTCAGTAAAATTGTACTGAATGAGGACTCAGGGGTTGAGCATTTAAGAGAACCAAGATTTTAGAGCCTACAAGTGTACCACTGTAGTCAAGTTAGAAAGAATCCTGTATTTCCAGATAAAGAAAATAAGCTTTGCTAAGTGTTTTAAACATTTTTGATACAATGTAATGGTCTGTTAAAAACTAGTCTGTGTGAAACATCAGTAGTTGTGACAACTCTGAAAGTACCTAAAAGAAAATTTTGTTTTTGCTGCAAGGCTAGAGTGCACTCGTCATAACACTTATATGCAACTTTTGGACTGTACTTTTTAAACATACTTGTATCCTCACCATAACTTCTAGTCTTGAATATTTTTGTATTTTAAATTACATATGTTTTATCAAACATTGGCATCTGTTCTCATACTGCCCTATAATTTACATAATTCCAGAGGTCAATAAACAAAATAATTTCATTTTTTAACTTCTACTATGCCCTACTTTTGTGCATTAGTCTGCTATGATGCTCTGTTCAATTATTTAAACAGTACTTATTTACTAATGCATAGTGTCAAAAGCTAACTGAACCATACACCTAATTAATCATTAATATTACTACTAATAATAGTGAAACCCAGGTTATTTAAAATCTATAATTCTTCCTGTTTTTAAAATAGTCATCCAAATGAATCCTATAAACCCATGAATGAATGAATGACCAGCTTCTGCCAAAATACTACCATGTGCCAATGATTTAATTTATAGCACATGTATTTTCAACTACTAATACTATAAATATAATTTCCATTTGGGTATTTGATTTTTACTCTAAAACAGGTTTTTACTCTAAAATAATATATGAACAATATAGTATTGGTAACATTTTATGTTTTTTTCTTTATTATAATGGCTATTCATTCATAATGAATTAACACATTCAGATCCTGATTGCATACATTATAACTGTCATACAGTGCAGAAAACACAGAAGAGGCTTTCTGTCTTATTTCTCTCTCTACACTGTTTAACATGGCCCTTAAAGAAAGTTTAGAAAATAAAGTTAAACAGAACAAAGTAAGAAGAAAATTAGGGAAATATCATAATGTATTTTGCAGATGTGCCTGAGTCAGCTCTCACGTCACCATGACCTATCCAAAAACCTACTAAAGATTCTGATTAACATTCAAACTTACTATTTCTTCAGTAAAAAACAAGCACTTCTGTTGACACCATTTCCCTTATCAGTTACCACTCAACTCTAGCACGTACTGGCTATATTTCTTAACACTTCTGTCTTGTCTCTGTGAAAAAATCCAAGTAAGAAAGTTAAGTACTCTTTCCTCAAACATTTTTGTAGCTTGCTTCTTCCTATTATTTTGGTCTCTGCACAAATGTAACTGCCAAGAAATGTCTTTCTCTCCTTTATTTTCCCTCAAAGCATCTGTTACATATAGAACCTTAAATGTTTTTCTTCACTTGTTTATTGCCTCTCTCACCTATCAGGACACAGGATCTAGAAAGGCATAAACTACGCCTATCATATTAATTGCTATGGTCCTACTGGCTGGCTGGAATAATGACTGGCACATGTAGGTGTTAATAAACTTTTGTTAATGATTAAGTAACACCAGCTACCTCAAAAGTCTCTTGGTTAAACAAGACCATGAATGCAAAACTCATGACTCCCCATGACAAACATTAAACACCAGCTACCACTTTAATCTTTTATTAGCATTTATTTTACTTACGCAATTAAAAGTATAAACTGGCTAGTTTAATAGATGCTAGTATTGTGTCGGGTCTGGAAGAGTGCATCTCAAACTTTAGCTTACCACAAAATACCTGGGGGACTCATTAATACAGACTTCTGGCCTCTACCAGAGATTCTGATTCTGTGGATCTATAGTGAAGCCCAAGAATGTACATTTCCACTACGTTTCCAGGTGACACTGCTAGTCCAGAGACTGCATTTTGAGTAACACATGTATGTAGCATAAGATTTTATGTTGATGAGTTCTCTGTGCCTTAAGTAGTTACGTGTATATAATACTTGTTCAAAAACAGTAGTACTATGCAATGAACTTATTCCTTCATTTTTACGTTAATATTACCACATAAAATCACCAAATATCCTAACTGTAACATCAACTATATTTATCAATGAATATTTCTTTGTATAATATGTTACAAAAATAAATACAATGTGTTTTTCCAAAGAATTCATACTTAGGTAAGAGACTACTGCCACAATCTTTGAAGGGCAAAAGAAGAAAGCTTTCCTTTCCTGTATCACAGAACTTCATGTCTAGAAAATCACCCTGCAGGGGTTCACTCAATTTTAAAGGGTCTTCTATCCACATGAGTTAAGAATCAATGTACTGTACTCATCACATTTGAGTGGCTGAAACGTAGCTCCTTTGTCCTTAATTTAACTGAAAAAGGCACTTTAAGCCAACAACCTGCACAACTATCAGAAAACACACTCTGTGCGGCTTCAGAAAACCCCTCAGGCCCCGAGCTAAGAGCAGCCCGTCCGTACCCAGCCCCGGCCTGCAGCCCACCCCGTCCCCTACCTGAGACTCGCAAGATATCTACAGCTTCTGGAAGACAGTCTTCTACATTTATAATCCATAACCTACACTGCTCACATGACTAAGTTAGCTACTATTGCATTTAAGCTTTGAAAGGAAAAACACACAAAATTACCCACTTACAAGCCATTCATTTGTTCATTTAAACTTCCGCAGCATTCAAGTACCACATACTAAAGAGACACAGCCCAAATCCTGTCTGTGCAAGTGGCTGGGTGGGACACCATGGAGAGGACAACTTTCAAGGATACGTAAAGGCTACCTGGGCATTGAAGAAAAGTAGTTCAAGCGAGCATAGTGAACAGCTGGACTAAGTATCTCCATATAAGTATGTTAGGTGGTGGAGGAAGAAGTGGAAAGAAAACAATCACAGCTAGGTCACTTTAACTTATCTAAAGAGCGAAAGAGTGCCTTTAGCAAAATTTGGGGTAGGATGAAAAGTGACAGTGATGATGACAGGAAGTTATTTTTCATATTGCTACTGACATGGGTTAAAAATGTGTTTCAGTACCTCTGGTGAGAAGGTAAGGAAGGCTGGATTTAGAACAGTTAATGGAAATGGGAACAGAAGGGACAGACTTGAGGAATATCCAAGACAGAGGCCAGAAAAGATTTTGTCACAGTTTTGCTAGCGAGGGGACATTCAGTCATTCTTAGATGTGTTGAGTTCTAGGTGGGTTTAGGGCATCCAATAGGATTCCGAAGCTAAGAAGAAGGGTCTACACTGGAAATAAAGATTTAGGACACATCAGCGTAGGTAGCTAAAGTGTCAGAGCAGATATGCTTAACAGAAAAGAAAAAGTATATGGAAAGAAAAAGATACACAAATAAAAAGATATATCCAAATATTATGTATGTATTGGGGTACTTCTTGGCTTATTCGGAGTTTTCTTGATAGAGTATAAGTTTCAAGTCTATTTTATTTACCACTCTAACCTCAGTGACTAGAAAAGTACCTGACATGTAATTATTTGTGTGAACATTTTTTTCCTTAGGTCAGGTTATTAAAAGTTATCTCACCACTATTAATGAGAATTTAATTCATCTAGCATTAAATGATGACTTAAAGCAAAATTCACTTGTTACTGAAATTTTAATTAATTTAAAAATTTTATGTATTTCTTAAATGCTTAGCTTACACAAGGGAAATGGTATTAGTAGATGAAATTTGAGTCTTGTTAGGGGTGTGGTTTTTGTGACTTTTTTGTATCTCCACTCCAGAAGCCTAGGGCAGCAATGTCCCACCATCTCTGCATCTTTCCTGTAGACAACTTGGTTTTCCCTTTTCTTTTTCTTTCACATCCCTAGAATGCTTTTGTAACTCTCTATCGTACTTGTGCCTATTCACTCTTTGCGGGCCCTTCTCACCCTATAGCCCCAGGGCTGTCAGGCATCTAAGGGGCCTGAGCAAGGAGGACACAGGGCTGAAGTGCACATGCACAGTAATCTGAGAGAAGGGTGAAGTAACTTTGCTTATCCACATGAAAGCAGGGATGGTTTCTACCCCCCACCGCAATGCAGCTCTCAGCAACTCTACTGCTCCTATCTAAGATGGTCTGGCATTTCTGGCTTTAGGACTATCAGAAACATTCCATTCTTTCTTTTGCATTCTACTCTGCTCTAAAATCCTGACACACACCTGCTATTTTATCGCTGTTTCTATCTGTACTGTACTTATCACTATCTGAATTTATGTATTTATCTTGATTACTCTTTAGCTAACTAAACTACTCAGAGGCTGGATCTCATGTCTGGTTTGGCTTACTCACAATAAAGCTTCACTTACATATTTCTCACTTGAATGACAAGACCAGTATCTTTGTTTTGCTAATAAATTTTCATAACAAGAGCGAGTCTTGCCAGGTACAATGGCACACACCTATAACCCCCAGTACTCAGGAGGCTGAGGGAGTATGATTCCAAGTTTGAGATCAGCCTGGACAACTCAATGCAATCCTGTCTCCAAATAAAAAACATAAAGAGATGCCACTGTAGTTTAGTGGTAGAGTACTTGCCTAGCATGCATGAGAACTTGGGTTCAATCCCCAATTCTGTAGGGGAGAAAAAAGAACTAGTGTTTACTTATTCTTTATTCAACTTATGCTTTGCTTACTGCAACATATTACTATAATTTTTGTGCAGTGTTTTTAAATACAATATCCTCTTTATAAAGTTAAAATCTATATAATTTAGAGTATCACAATGTTACTTCCTATTTTTCCCATTTGGCCATTTTACTGAATTTTATGCCCATTCCAAATCAGAGTATCACTGTATCTGTCCTACATTATGCAAGAAAAAATATGGCAGATGAGACAAAACTCAGAATTATCACTACATACCAAAGACGTCCAAAGATGTTAATGGATGTGGCTTTACAGAGTATTTATATTCTCAATAAAAAAAATATTTTGCAAGGGGGCCGTTTTTGCCTGTTAGTCTCAATATAAATACAAACAAAAAGTATGCAGAAATCCAAGAGCCTGGGGGTGAACAAAACTTCATGCTACAGAATCCTCAAGATACCTTGAGGCACTAGAATGAGTAACTGATTCACCATCTACTACTCTGGAATCTCTGTGGATGACAAAGGTCACATCCTGTGATTTACCACTATACTTCAGTCACAATTCCACCATGTTAATTCTTTCAACGTAGGGGCTTACTGACTGCAAAGGATCCTTGAAACCAGAATGACTTGTGCAATTAAACTGTCATCTCTTTAGGCTTTAAGTTGCTATTAAAAATATAAAAATAATCTTTGCTTATCAACTAATTATGTATATTTATAGAGTCTTTTGTTTTTCCGTCCAAAAAGTAACATTTAGATTTCAAAATTTTCTTTCAGAAGGTCATATATAAAATTTGTAGTACACAGATAGAAATGGAGGGACTTGTGCTTTATTTTATGTTATTTTCCAGAGCTGGCAGTCTTTGCTGGAGAGACCCAAATATAAAAACAATGCAGAAACGTTAGAGGCAGGACAACAAAAAACAAAAAAGACTGTAGGTCAAATCCAGGTACTATGGTTGGTTTAATGGGAACCACAGAAGAGTAAATAAAGTCCCCACTCTAGAGTTGCCACACCCATTGGCTATTTGCTCTTGCTGCAAAACAGCTAAATCCGACCACTCCTCCCTCACATCTTACTACCTGGGTAAAGGCCCTGTAATCTCTCAGGTGGTCTGCAGATAGTCACGTAAGTAATTTGCTGTTCCTTGAACCTGTGAAGTGCATTCCTGGGTCAAAGTCTGTGCACAGCACTTACTCTTCCCTCTGCCTAGTATGTTCTTTGCATATATTCTCAGAATTTCAGATTTTTGTTCAGATATCTTCATATTAAGGAAGCTGACCCCGATAGGCTATATAAAATAACCCATTCTTTACTCTCTACAACCTTAGCTTTATTTTCTCTACTAGAATGTAAACTTCTGGGGCGAATATTTTTTACTATCCTGAGTATTACTGCATCTTCTGGGTCTGGAACATTGCTTATAAATGTGTATTCAATAACCGTTAATATCTGTTCATGTAAATAACGATATAGGGCAATGACAAATTAATAGAACACTTTTATAGTTAACTGCTAATTGAACAGCATTGAGCCAGTAATAACCAAAGGAGCATACATTAATATCACAGGATTGCCTTTCTAAAACATATATCCTTAGACCTTACCAGAGAACCTACCACATCTTCCCAGGGAAGGTCCTGAGCATATGTATATTTAAATAGCTCCCTAGGCAATTCTATTTTTTTTATTGTGGGAAAATAAATTTGCCATCTTAATCATTTCCAGGTAATTCTATTTTGCACCCTTATTAAAACTACTGGTATAATTTGTCAGTTTAGTAGATGGCAAATGGGAAAATTCATAAGAAGAAAGGTAGAGAAAGAAAAGAAAAAAAAGAAAGACAAGAAAAAAAGAAAAAG
The DNA here is from genome assembly GCA_004027595.1 of Dinomys branickii. Lineage (NCBI taxonomy): Eukaryota > Metazoa > Chordata > Mammalia > Rodentia > Dinomyidae > Dinomys > Dinomys branickii. The sequence goes on along the minus strand of PVLD010006037.1, from coordinate 94,714 downwards.
TACCATACTATATTAGAAAGTGTATGCACTTTGGAATGGAATTCAGCTCCACTGCTCTGTGAGACCAGGACAGTTATTTAACTTTTAGCCTCTACAACCATAAAATGAAAATAATCTTAGATAACTTTTCTCCTCATAACCCATTACAGACTTCTCTAAGTTTACTATAAACTGCTAAATGAAATCAAGTATATAAAGTATCTATTTTGGTATACATCATAGGCATTAAATTGTAGCCTACTGGAATTATTTGGATTGAAATAAAAATAAAATTATTCTGGCAGAAAACATACGTATAATCTTGGCATAAGAGGCTAAAAGCATGGCTGGGTATAGTGGCACAGGTCTGTAACCCCAGCATTTGGGAGGCTGAGGCAGAAGGACTGTTGCAGGTTTGAGGCCAGCCTGGCATGCACAGTGAGTTGAGGGGCCAGTCTGAACTACACAGCAAGACCTTATCTCAAACCTCCCCTCTCCCAAAAAGTGGCTATATAAACATACTTCTTTTTCCAGGGAGACATCTAAGAATAAACTTTCCTTAGATATGACAAAATTAGAACGTGATTCTCAAACTTGAGCATGCTTTAGAATCACCGGAGAACTCCTTGAAATACAGATTGCTGGGTCCATTCCCAGACTTTCTTATTCAATAAGCCTAGGGGAAGCTGGTAATCTGTCGTTTCTAACGAGTTCCTAAGGGATGCTGATGCTAATGCTGCTGGTCTGAGGATCAGGCCTGGAGTACCAGTGAGCTGAAGTATGCACATTCTAACCAAACCTCTCCATGGATTAATTCTTTGACTATAATTTTCTAAAACAAAGATCCTAAAATAGTTCACTTTCTAAAAAGTCATAACCAACAATGCTTATGATTTTTAGAACATTTTAGAGTCTGATAAAAATCAACTATGTTTTATGTACTTAGATTCAAATAACAGAAAAATTCCATGTCACTAGTATCCCAGTGATGAATATGCTGAAAATTAAAGATAGTTCTTGAACATTCTTTTCTAAAGTTAAAAATCTAGATCTAAACAAAACATGGCAGTTTTGAAGGAATGAATGTAGGAGCAATTTTTGATAAGTAGATGACATAGAAAAATACTTACAGGTATGGAGACATTCCGTCACAGTAGTTGGCTTGATCAGATACCCTTTACAAATATAGCAGGTAATGTAAGGATTAAAATCTTTCACCAAGTGTTTCCTTTGGGTAGCCATTCGCAGTGAGCTGGCTTTAGTAGTTCAGGCAAAGCGGGGGAGTACGTGGACGAAAAGTCTGACCCCAGGAGCTGGTGTAGTGGTTCCCAGCAGGATGTTCTGAGACATGAGAACTAACATCCAGACTTGTCATGAGATTGCTGACCATCACTCCTTTCGGTAGTTCTGCTTTCCCATACCTGTTTCCAAAGTCATTTTTAAAAGATGAGAAAAAAAGTGTCAAATTCCTCATACTGTATGAATGCCACTGTATTACCTGAAAGTGTCACACAGTCTAAAGTGGGTGAGTAGGTAAACAGAACATATTCTTTACAGTTAACCTGTAAATCTGCAATACTTGAATTCAAAACATTAACAGGTTCATTCTGTACTGGAGCTTCAACTGTCACCTCCATACTGACACTCAACGCTATTAGCTCCAGTTAGGTATCATTCCTCTGTAATAGTGTATTTTAACCATCTGCTTGACTATACTTCAGGAGTTCTTGCTACTACTACAAGCTAAAAGATTCAAAATTGAAGTCCTTATCCTCCCTATCAAGCAGATAGCTATTTCTAATTTGTACCCTACACCCAGTCAATAGGCAAATTGAGCTGATGTCCTTTTCTACTCCATGCATGACCATCTTATTTGCATACCACCTCTCCGCCTGCACTCCATCTTATATTTTGGTATCAAGTTTACTCTATCCTATAACATTTAGGTCTCCTCAGAGTATCACTGCTCCTACGTTACAAACAGAAAAAAGACCTTTAAGTTTCTGAGCATGTCATATAAGTCATAATCCCCACTGCTTGACCTTAAAATAACCTTCAACATTTTTCTTTAGGCAAATTGAAGGGATAAATCCCCTCCCATGGCCATTCTACAGCTTCTGTCTTCTATTCAACAAGTGCTTCCTCTCCTCTGCACCGTAGTTATCCCTCAAAACCCTTCTCCAATGCTATCTTCCGTGTAATCATTTCCTTGTTTTTAACTCCTCTACAATTTCCTTTTGTTTTGCTTTATAAATTCACTCGTTACTTCCTCAGTCAGACTGAAAAATCCTCAAGGGAAATGCCACATTTAGTGGACATATAACCTAACAATGTTACTTTGCTAAGTCTGTTGGTTTTTTAACTGTAAAAATGAAAATAATTGTCAGCGTCCCAGTGGGGTCAAAGACTAAAAAAGCTAGCAAACACTAAAAACTGAAAAGAATGTCATCAATTTTTCTCGCAACTTTTAGCACAGTTGGCTTGTACATTAGGTTACTCTATAAAAGTTTTAGGAGGGCTGGAGGTACAGCTCAGTGGGCTAAGTGCTTGCCGCTGAGCACTAGGGCCCTGAGTTCGATCCCCGGTCCCGGGAAAAAAAAAAAAAAATAAAAGTTTTAGGAGTCCTGGTGTGGTATGAATGACTACTCCAAAGGCTGTGGCAGGAGGATTCGAAGCTCCTGCTCAGCCTGGGCAATTTAACAAGATACCATCTCAAAGCATGAGAAAGGCTGAGGATGTAGCTCAGTGGCAGAGTACCTGCCTAGTATTCAGGGCGCCCTGGTTCAATTCTCTGTATGGGAGTTGCAGGAAAGTTTTGTTTCTTACAAGGAAGCCGACCTCTTAGAAAACACATCATGAAAGGTGATAATTTTCCTAAATTCATTCTACAGACAAGAATATGTTCTCCACCACAGCTTTAAACTCACAAACAAGTATAAAGTAACCACAAAGGCAAAGAGCATTACTGTACTCCGTCAACCTACTCCACTTCTTGCGAATGTGCAGGGAAGGGGTTCTGTGTGCAGTCATTCTGCCCGTTGGGAAATGGTGTTGGGGGTGTGACAGAAACCACAGCCGTCCAGAATGTCAGGGTTGTGGCTCCGCTGACCTTCACCAGAGCATTTACCCTCCTCGCCAGGGTTTCCGCTCCTCGGCACGCCGGGGCGAGCTGCCGCCTTTCCCACAGGTTCGCCCCGAAGCTCCAGAGCAAGAGCAAGCCCCCGAAAGAGGAAGCGCGAGGTCCCGACCCGGGCGCCTGAGCCCGGCGCAGCGCCCTGTCACCGAGACGGCGAGGGGCGCGGTGGCGGAACTTTTCCGCGTCCCCGCGGCCCGGCAGGTGCGCGGGCCCGGCCCGAGGCCGGCAGGGGCCGCCCGAGCGCAGGGCGCGGCTCCCAGCGCCCCGACCCCGCCGCCGCCCGCGGCCCGGCCGCCCCACCCCGACTTCGGACCGCCGCAGGTGCCCGGCGCCGCCGCTCCCGCCGGGACGCAAACTTGGGCGGCCGCGCGGGGAGCTGGCGCCCGGCGCCTCCCGAGCTCGCCCGTACCTACCCAGGGGCGCTGCCTCCGCCGCTCCTCGCCCGCCAGCGCGCCGGCCTCGCACCAAGGAAAGTGAAAGAGAAACAGCGCCTGCCGCGGCCTGGCCGGTCCCGCTCCCGGTCCGCCCTCCCCCTGCAGGCGGGAGCGCGCCGGCTCCGCGGGGCCACTCGGCTCGGGCCGATAGGGCGCGGCGGCCTCGGGACCCAGGGCCGGGCCGCCTCCAAGGGCGACTCCACCCCTTCCAACCGCCGGCCCCGCCCCCGGCCCCGCCCTCCCGCCCGCGCGAGCTCCTCACAGGTGCTGCTGCCTCCCTGCCGCCCTGTGGCTCCGGCGTGACACACCGCTCTGGCCAAATTTCATCTCGGTTCTTTCCCTGGCCACCATCAGCCTCCCTGTTGTTTTCTTCATAACAGTGACTGGTACATTTTTCCCGACGCCTTTAAGAGCAAAGGTCAGTGTTGAGACCTAGTCACCCTTGGGAATTTTGTCTCAATTGTGTCTTCCACGGAGGCCACAGTGGGAATGAAGATACCCTGATTTACACCTTTAGAATCACTAAGGAACTTGTACTGTTGGAGGGGGGCAGTGATCACTATGTTCCACAACTGTAAGTAAAGGGGAACCTGGTGGGCTGAGAGTGAGGGACAGAACTGGTAAAGCAGTATTACTGTTTGCAAGGCTTGATCAAGACAAAAATCTTCAGCACTCTTTCTAATGGACTTTGAGACTCAGGACACCATTTGTTGCAAAAACATGCGTCCAAAAGTGCACAATCAAGGGCTCCTTGGTCATGCAATCCTATTCAACTACAAAGTCACAAATCTCTATTACAACCATAATTTTGCTTAACATAAATTAGACTTGTGGATTTGTTCCTTAGAAGAGTGCAATCCAGTAACCCTAGCGCAGCTGGCGAATCAGTGTAGCCTTCACTGATGAAGCAAAGGTTTAGAGGAACATTCCAGAGGGAAAGCTGCAAGAGACAACTTCGAATCCTACGTTTCAGAAAGGGGACAAAGCTCTTGAATTTACATCATCACTTCCTTTGTAGAAACTGGAGCAGGGGCGGCTAAAGATGGTTGGTGAAAAGCATTTGCCTTGTCTCTTACATACAGAAGTCATTTTCTTGCCAGTGCGGTAGGTGGTGAAGACGATGGTAGGGGCCAGATCTCCAAGTCCAGCAACCACTGATGCTTTATGTATGTCCGAGGGTATATTTACAACTTGAAGTGCAACAAGAAGTAGACTCTCGCAGCCTTAAAAGCTATCTATTCTATAACTAAACTTATGTGAAGTAAACATAAGCAAAATAGTCATTTTACTATCACAGCAAAAGCAATACATTGTCTGAAATAACTTCAAATGATTACATTTTAATAATCCTTTTAAGAGCCATTTTGCAAAACTAGATAAGCCAGTTTCCAAACTGGGACCGGCTTCAGTAAGACAGGGCAACCACAGAAAATAAAAAACAAGTCAGGTCAAGTGACTTTATAGCAGGATTACTGTTCACATCTTTCATCAAGATACTGAATAGATCAATATGTGAAAACTCACCCTATTTCCAGCGTATTTAAAATATGTAATGGAAGATATGACTGTAAATACTACATAATAGATGAAATTACTTGCTATTTTTCTACTGTGTGTCTCAACCTTCTTTAAGTAGATTTTTATAGAGTAACAGTTAATGAAGTCCATAGGGGCACGAATGTGATTGGTAATCAGCAGTAAGTGAACTTAATGAGCTTTCCAGGAAGGAATGAACTTAAAGTGGATATTAACAGGTCATCGCGGGTGTTACTGAAAAACACTGTGCGTGTTTAAGTAACTTATTACAGTAGGAGACACACTGCCATTAATCCCCTTCAGAATGCCCCCCTTTGGACACACGCATCCCACCGTCCTTACCACTTTCTGAAGCAGTCTTACCTCGAGCCCTCTTTATGAACGTCTTGAGTTGTGGCTGCCTCAATGTCCTGAACTGATTGAAAACTTTTGCCAATTATAGTCATCTTGATCTTGGGGAAGTGCCAGAAGTTACATGGTCAAGTGAATAAAAGTGATGAGGACACACGGTAATGTTTTTACAAGCTTGCCATTCACATGAGTGGCACTCAGCAGCAGCATTCACCGCATTTTTGATCGAATCTTGTAAAGACACCTAAGAAAAAGGACTTCCAGAACTGCTTTAGAAAGTGGCGAGTCTTTTATAAGCACGGGGGATTAAGTTTAATAGAATTTAAATAGACAGTGATTACATTTTTTATAAAAAGGAAAGTGGCAAGAATGATGGGAAAAATTCAAAGCAAGTTCAAAACAAGGAATATTCTGAGCACGATTCAGGGCAGTGTGTCTTTTGCTTAATAAAGTTAAAAAATGTAAACATTTACCATGTTTTAAATTACCCCCGGTATATTAGCAGTGGAAGGAGAGGTTACAAGTGTGCTAGAGCGATACCAGAAGGTGGATGTGGAGGTAGCGTGGGGGTGTCCAGTCACTGTACGGAAATCTGCGCTTGGTGTCCCGAGAGCCAGAACGATTTGTAGTGAAACATTCTGTGATTACTCCTCTCCCTCTTTAGCAACTACCCCACTTCACTCACACCATCGAGCACACAAACACCAATGAATTCAAACACTTGTTTGCTTAACCAGATAACGATAAAAGAAATGTTAAGAAAGGCAACATTCCTGAGCTGTGTGTAGATTCTAAAGTATTTGGATGTGGAATTTTCAGCTACTAGGCTGCTTCTCCCTTTCCCCTGGGGCTGCTCCCCAGTTACTACAGTTAACCCTTGGATGTACAGGTCTAGGAAAAAGAAAAAAGACAGGCTAAAAGAATTACAGGCATTAATCCCTGTATCAGTAATATTTCTCAGCCTTTTCATTTTCCAAGTATAAAAACCTAGATCCAGACAGGTGGCAAATTCATAATTACAAAGCTCATTTTCATAGAGCCGAGATCAAAACAAAAGTTTCAGTTCAGTTTTATTTACACATCTCAGGAGAACTTCTCAAGTACAAGAATTTAAGAGAGATCTAGCAAAAAAAAGATTAGAACAAAAGGAGGAAGAGAGGGAGAGGAAGAAGAGAGAAAGGAAGATATGGAAGAAAGGGAAAAATGTGGACGAGGGGGAGAAAGAAACAACAGCCTAGAGGACAATTAGGTGTTTACCGATTGGTAATCAGGGTCCCTGGTGATCCCCGTCAAAGAAACACTGCGCCAAAGTGATAACCTGTTTCATTATTGACCCTGGATCTCCCAGGCAACCGTAAGTGGTTTGTGATAGCCCTAGAAAGTACTCAGAACTATGTTTGTATCTAACAAGTGTTTTTATTTCTTTATACCTTGTGTCTATTTTAAGATTGGGCAATGGATGGGTAGTTCTACACTGAGAGTTTGTATTTATGTCTTTTTTGCTTACTGGATATATTTTAACTTATTTGAAAAATAGGTTACATATTTACATTTTCAATTATCAAATAAAATAGGTTTTCATTATTATAAGTTATTTTATATACCTAAATATGTTATTTAATCTTTTACATAGAGTATCTTCAACATATAACATACAGTCTAAAGTCTTCCTATAGAAATTATAGAAAATACTATAATTTAACGTAAGTGTCCTAGTGGGCCCAAGTGTTTTTATTTTATGACCACAAATAGGATAGCTCAAAAGAAATTGCCTAAAGTCAGTAATGAAGGAATGGGAGAGGAGCAGAGAACTGAAGAACTTCCAGTCACCACTGACCATGTCGCTTTCTCTCTGACTGCACCCCTCTCTTATAATCCAGTAATTCTAAAAGACTCGCTCTGGTGAGTGTTGCTTGAATCCCTTCATTAAACCTATCTTGTTCAGATCACTATCATCTCTACCCTCCCCAGCTCTTCTTTGCCAAACCATCCTCTGCAGTACAGCCAGAGGACTCCTAACTGCAAATGTGATCATGCTGCTTCTGGCTTTGAAAGAGCCCTTGTTCTTAAGAGAAAGCCTGAACACTTAGCAAGGCAATCCCCGATCCGTGTCACTCCTACTGTCCCTCCCTTAAACTCTATGATCTAGGTGTGGTGAGCGCTTTACCCTCTAGCCACATAGCTCGGTCTTCTTCCAAGTGACTGCCCTGATCCAATCCTTCCACCATTTCTCATTCCTGTTAAGTATTTCCAACCTTTACTTATCCCTTAGGTCTCCTCTGATTTCAAGGGCACCTTCTTAGACACCTCAAAGCTGTTAAGGTGCTTTCTTTTTAAACAAAGACCATCTACTCAAACCAATCACCGCCCTACCTGGGATCCCTTAGCTTATTGTTCTGAACCTCTAGGATGCGTAGGCCCACTGCATGTACTGTGGGCAGGGTGGATGCCAAACACTAAACGTTCAAATAGGTATTTGTTGAAAAACTGAATAATTGCACACATTTTAAGACATGTTCTGTGTTTTCTTTCTTGGGTTTCCTCTTAGAGAGATCTTTACAAAAGATGTGTAAAGGCGTAATTCGTGCCCTCTAGGACAGTTAATTAAAATCACACCAGGGAGTGGAAACACAAGAAACAATTATAGAGCAATACACCAAGCTTATTAATAAAGTGTTAAATGGAATATGTGTAAGTGACAAAAACTCCAGTTGAAAGAAGAAGCACTGCGGGTGTTCAACAGATTAATCCTATGGGACTATTCTGCCAGCTATAAAGACACAATCCTCAAAACTACAGATATGAATGACAAAAGCAAAACCCAGAAAAAAAAGTCAATACACCAAACGTGCATACAGAGAAATAAACTAGGTGAAAGGTCAAGATTAATCTGAGTAAGGCTGTGAAGCTAGAGAAATATTTTAAAGTGTTTAAACATGCTAAAAAAAAGTGTGACCAACAAACTATTTTTTTTCTCTGTTGGGAGGCATAAAAACCTAGCTGTGTTTTCTTTACTATGATGGTAATAGTTGCCTGGAGCAAGTTCTAGTCATAATGGAGGAAGAAAGAATGAAACTAAAATATGTACAACTATTAGGAAAAACTGGATTCACTCCAGTTATCAGGGCTATGATATTTTAAAACATTTCAAACCACAACTGTTGTTTTGGGAAGTCAGATCAAATTCCTGAGGATCATAAAAGGCCAAAAGACCCAAATGCATAAACTTCAGAGTAATCCAGAAATTTGAATGTAGATTATTCAAAGTTAGGAGGTACTATGAAACCTCACTAACATATACAACCAAATACTAGTGATTTGGCACATACAGAACACTGAAGACAATGTTCTGATTTTACAAGTAGCTATAGATTCAAACAGAAGCCGCCAGACACAGCCAGAAGACGCTGGTTTTTAGTCATGGTAAGGCATTTAACCTCTCTCTGCTTAAGTTTCTTCCTATGAAAACTGAGATAATTCTATCCTCTTCATCACTAGTCTATAGAAAAGATTTTCTTTACATACATATTGGGTGTTCTGATGAACATTAAGAGATGACAGGCAAGAGATGTTTTTCAAATTGTAAAACTATTAAGAATCACAAAGATGTAAAATGTAAATTGCAATTTTATGGACTATTTTATTGAGGTTGAATAATACCTAGCAATGTTGGACCAAAGGGCCAGCAAATATTCAAGTGCTGAGATACAGTTAAAGAATGTTTATAGGGGCTGGGGATATAGTTCGGTGGTATAAGTGCCTGCTTGGCAAGTATACGGTTCTGAGTTCGATTCCTGGTACCAAAAGAAAAAAAAAAGAATTCAGCTCCATGAAGAATGTTTATAGAATGAAACATTCCAGGCTAGGGTAATGAATCTTACAACAAAATAAAGAATGCAATGGTCAGAAAGTACTCTTTCCTCTGAATTCCATATTTATCACATCCAATTTCAAAGGACAAGAGGAAGAAACCTAAACATGTCACTAAATCCTTCCAAGTTGTGCAAACAAAAATAGTTCTTAAAGTTTTAGTAATTTAGTTCAACACTGCAGAAGTAGTATATTAAGATTCTTTACTCCCTTCAAGTAAGAGAGTGGCCAAATGTTCTATATTAAAATGCAAATTCTCCATGCTAGGTCATAATTAATGAGCCATTACTTGCCTAACTCTCCCAGGATTAGCAGACTCATTCTTTCAAAAAGAGAAAGGCCAAGGAAGAACACAAGTTAAGTTATGAGTTAACACTTTGTTGGTGGCAAGGCTGGGCCCTAACAGGAGGAAGAAAAGTACAGCTGGAAAAGGAGATGGGAAGTACCAAAGAAGGAAAAGTCCTTCTCTTTCCTACTGTGAAATTCCGTCTTGAACATCCCCCAAAAAAAGGGTTAATTAGTGTGTTTGTTTTGTTTTCAACTATTCAAGTACTTAATGACTAGGTTACTCATTAATTTTTGTTCAGGTCTAGAGAAAACTGAAGAGACAACTGGCTTAAATTAAAACAGATACTAGTTATATGGCAGAAATCAATAATTATTGACCTTCAGGGCGATAATCTTTATGATAGTCTCAGAAGCTATAATAACTAGTCCTTGATCTTTCAAGAGAACAGAAATGGTCCTGAATGGTTACTTGTATTTATTAAACAGGGCTATGTTAGCTGACTGGAAATGTCCTTTCAGGATAGTAAACATTTCAAGTACTGTAACATTATAGCAATATGTTAAGCTTTGAGGGCTCTGTGTTTGCTGTGCTAACTATTCCACTCTGCATACTAGGACAAAGCCTGCCAGAAACAACGTGTAAACAAACAGATACAGCTGTGTTCCAATAAAACCATATTTTAAAAACAGTAAGATAGAGTTGATCTTTGCCTGTGCCTTGTTAATCTATAGAATATTTTCCGACTATGTAGAGACAGTACCAATTAAAAAGTTTCCTGTATCCCAGGGTTGGTAACTTTTGCAATTATGATAAAGTAACAGTTTCAAATTAGAAAACTGTAGGGCAATGTTTTCATTTACTTTTATGATTTCTAGTGTCCAGACAATAAATAAAATAATTAACTACCAAGTGACATCATTATCATCACCACCACCACCACCATCAAACAGCTCAGGGGGTTAGAAGCTATTTTATTTCGCCTTGTAAAAGTCTGCAATAATCTGACCTCTCTCTGATGTTACAGTGGAGAAATCTACCAATATAGAGAAAAGGAATGCTAAGTAAAAACATTTGCCAGAGACCAGGCTTGCCCTAACTTCTGACTGCAAAACGTGAAACAGTCCTAGTGATATTTAAAGCCAGTGTATTTTCCCATCCTATCTGGGATTCTAGGGTGTTGGCCTAGAGAACACAGGGCTTCAAGTGGTAAACTATCTGTTTATGTACTCAAACACAGAGCTTCAAGCAGGCCTGACCTCAGGAGGTTACGCTGGAGTATGTTATCTGTCAGTTCCAGCCTCATCAGAGCCAGGTTCAGCAGCCTGGCTTCTGGTCTGAGAAGACGCCCTGAAGGAGGGCGTGAGAGCCACCATCACACTGCCTTTGAAAGCAGCAGCTCCAACATGAGGAGCAAATCTGACCATAAGGATGCTGCAGCTATGGGCACCAGATCTGGCTTCATTAGCCTAAGAGAAGGAGGTGTGATTTTTATTTCTATCATGCTACTCAGGAAAATTTAGCTGCAGCCAGGCAGTGACAACAGTTTCGTTTTCTAACGTTTCTGGATTAACTAAAAATGCAATCAAGAAGAATCTGTAAACAAGGAAAAAGGTTTCAAAGTACTTCACACACAAGTCACTAAGACCATTTTTTACCTATATTGCTGTTGCATTACAGACAGACTGATTCAGCACATTTAAATATTGCCACTTTAATTTACTAGATTAAGAAAACTGCCAAAAATTAAAAAGAGAATTACGTGTACTCTATTCATTTACACTTTTAAAAAAAGCTTTGTTACAAACTATTGTTCTTGATTTGAACTTACAAATGATATTTCACTTTCTAAAAATGTCAGAAAGATAATGCTTACCCAAGTACTGCCAAGGAAGTTAACTGGAACTCCATGATCATAAATTAGTGATCATGATTTCCCTTACAGAATTTCCTTAACTGTTCTTTAATCCTTTTTGCCTGTGAAGTCTGGTGTTTTAAGTAGAGCATTCCTTCCTACCAGAAACTGAATTTTTAAGCACAGCCTGAGTACTTGTATGAAGTCTTTATCTCAAGACAGTTCACTTTAGACACAGCAACAATAAACCAGCCCTTAACAAAACCAAATAAATAGAATTTGGCTTTTAAAAACTAACATTTATAATACTCATATTTGAAAACCATGTAAAAGTTTTGTGTTTCTGCACTTTGCCTATTAACTTTATTATTTCAATATACCATATTAAGTTTAAATATTACAATTATCACACAGATTTATTCGAAATGCCCATTATGAGTTGAATTGGGTGCCCAAAAGGAAATGTTGAAGTCATAAATTCTAGTACATGTAAATAGGGCTTTAGGGTCTTTGAAGGTATAATCAAATTAAGACGTAGTCATACTGGAATATCTGGGCTCTTAAAAAAGACTTGTGTTCTCATAAGAGAGACAGGGAGGGAAACTGCCAGGTGAAAACACACATGCACAGAGAAAAGGTGTCACATGGCAGAGGTGGGCACAGCAGCAACCATAACTACGGGATTCAGGGGAGGGGAAATTCCTCTCCACGAAATTATAGCCCTGAGCGATGATGCCTGACAATCAGGACCACACAGCTCACTGTGGGTGGCCGCGGGAGTGGAGCCTGGCGATCCACCTCCAGAACCATCCTGGTGCTGCTCCGCTACTTTGTTTTGCAGTACCAGGACACCTTGGGGGCCAGAGCTTTGTGACATTATCTCCAACATAAAACATGTACCTCAACAAGAGCAGATGACTTATGGTCCCTCAAACGCAGTGTGAATGTCAACTTTTAGCCTTTCCTTACACTGGAGTCCCATTCCCTGGGGTGCTCTTCCGGCACCCTCCACTGCACCACCCACTAATGCAATCCCACACTGCAATCCTACATTCTCCCAAACTGTTCCCTGTCCAGACTTTCCGCCTCATAGGGATCTTTCTCTTCTAAGAACTGGTAGAGACCCAGACACCTGATACTTTAACTAGTTTTGTGTGAGTATTGACCTCTCGTGTTTATGTGGATCGGGTCCAGTGATAAACATCCTGAAGGCAGGGACAGTTAGGTCTATAAATCTAGCAGCTACTCAATAAACACTGGCTGAATTAACTGCTACAGCAATATAGTGAGTAAAATTAGTATAGTATTCTATTGTTGAGAAATACAGTTCTCTAAGAAATCATCTCAGGGCATTTCAAGCAAAATTAAAGTACAATCTAACTTTCCAGAGTATTCTTCACCCTAACCACCAACTCTCCAAGGTAATCACATCAACTATGTATGCATTTCTGTGTTGGACATAGCAGACCAGTGTATGCATGTATGTATGCAAAAAAAGCCCAGGACTGATGTTCTCAGCAATGTTCAAACACCACTGAACATATAAGGAGAGATTTAAATTTGTTGAAACCAAAATAATAATTGGAAAAAGCTGATAAGATGTGAAATGAAAGTAAGATGTACTCAGTTGTCATTTCTTTTTGCTTTGGATCATATATTTAACAAATACTTCCCTGTCCCTAACGTGTGTTAAACATTGTTTTGGGCACTGTGAAGGCTGCCATAGTCCTCCTGGGGTGTGTGTGTGTGTGTGTGTGTGTGTGTGTGTGTGTGTGTGTGTATGGTATGAGACAGTGCCTCTGAGAATTTTTCAGTGTGAGGATAAGTAAGATATTCTCATATTTAAATGAAAGAGTAGATGAAACTTTATCTCCTACTTACTGCTATCCCAAGAATTTATACACATTTTTGAGAGATTATACAGATTATATATAAAGATCTGGGCCAAAGTCTGAAACATTTCTGATTTTCAGTGATTTTTTAAAGTACAGCTCATGGGAGAGAGAAAGGGAGAGACCGAAAGCAGGTGCGATCTAATTGGTACCAGGTGTCTAGCACTACAGGCACTGAAACAGCCTTTCTGGCTTCAACAGGTCTTGGCACCTAGCCATGACCAAACTCCCATCATTGTGATAGCAGCCTGCATAAACCACAAGTTCTGTGGTCTCATGCTGCTATAGCAACCACTAAATCTCTATGGTACAATGAACTCTTATAGGCTAAGCCAATTATACAGTGGGATACTAGAAATCTTCAGATGGCATCTTCCAACAAAGAAGACTTAAAAATGTACCTATCTGCTAAGCATCTCACTAGGACATTTCTAAGTTAGCTTCCAGAGGTAATGTTTTCATAGTGTAGCTATATTAGTGTTTGGGGATTTTTTGTTTTTAGGGTTTTATTTTTTTTGCCTTTTTGGAGACAGGGTCTCGCTCTGCAGTTCAGGTTGGCCTTGAAGCTCACTTTGTAGCCTGGGCTGGTCTCGAACTCGGAACAATCCACCTGCCTGAGCCTCTGAATGCTGGGATTACATGCATGCGTCACCATGCCCAGCAATGTAGCCACATTAAAAACCCTCTGTAACATACATTACTGAGGGAAGCATTATAAAATTCCCTAAAGGCACATTATTCAATGAGCACGTAAATATGCACTATGACCAGGAGATAGATCACAAGATGGTAGCACTTCTGGCACAGAACAGGGCTTGAGCAGCAGGTAGATTCTTTGCAATAGGATAAACAGTATCTAACATCCCTTAGTGGGGCTTCCCTCTGAGAAGAAATGGGAGCTAAGAGAGGGCAGTGCAACACATGAAGTTGTAAGTCACTTATACGCCAGAAATCCACCAAGCTTTACAGAAGTCTGATGCTATTATTGGCTATCTGTTGAAATGCCAGAAACAGCAAATGACACAAATGATAGAGATTAAAACAAATGAAAAAAACAACAAACACCTTTCACTTTTGGAAATATCCACATTTTAAATGAGTTGACATGTACACTTCCTCTCCTCGTTTACTTATTCCCCACTGCCCATTATAGCTGCTACACTAGGATGACTACAATTTTATTTATTTATTTGCTGGGAATGGAACTCAGGACCTTGCGCTTGCTGGGCAGGTGCTTGTGCAGCTGAGCTATATCCCCAGCCCTGATTATAATTTTAGATCAGTAGGTATCCTTATGATTTTTGATGCATCCTTTTAAGATCTTCACAAGAGGGAGTCCTTCACTTGTAAAATTTTCTTCTACACAGAAAATCCTATCAGTTCTTAGTAGAATGAAGTAAGAGGAAATACAAGTTAGATGAGAGATGGGCAAATGAAATTATGTCAGGAAAAAAGGATTATAATAAAAATATAAATAAGGTTACTGTGTATCCTAGTTACTTTTCTCATGGCTGAGATAAAATATCTGCTACCCAAAGCTAAAGGGGGAAAGGTTTATTGTAGCTCACAGTTCATACAGGTTTCAGTTTAGAAATCAATGACTCTAGAAAGAGACAAAAAGATACTTAGTGTTTTAAAAATAACAGTGTTTATATACTACTCTCATTGGACTGTATAGATGAGGGTCATAAACCTTCATTATAATTTGTTTTAACCACAAACGTTTTGAGAATTTATATATGTAAAGATTACAAATTTACTAGTTCTTATATGTTCTACAATTTAAATATAGCTCACACATGCTAAATTTTAAGAATATATTCATTTTTGGTGTTTTATAAGAAAGAAACTAAAACTTGAACATGAAGGAGACATTTCAACATTATTTCCAGATAAAGATATTTATTACATTCCCTGAACTTGGTAACCTATCCAATAACAAACCAATAATCAAAAGTATTAATTTTCGAGAAAGAAAACAAAACAGTTAAAGGGGGAAAGACTTTGAAGAGGAGAGAGAAGAGAGGCAAAGCAGCAATGAATGGCCAGTGGGCGCTCTCACTGTGTAGAGCTTTTACTCTCTAACTTCCATCTCTTAGCATTTTCTGGGTTCATACGTTTATTGTCTTTGACTGTTGAGAAGCAAAGGTTGTCTGGATAAAAATGGCTCTACTGTTTCACATGCATTCATTCTCTCCTTTGGTAATTTCCAAACAAGTAAATGTTTTTTTAAACTCTGTAAAGAATGGCAGAGTTTGATACAGATGACCAATAAAAAAACTTAAAGCGTTCACTATGACCCTCTGATTCTCAAAGGTTAGTAAAGCCCTGTATTAATTCCTCAGTCATGTTCAGTATTTGTAGCATTTAAAAAATCTACTGTGGAGTTCTTAATGCATTCCTTGTTCTATGATGGAATGAAAGTAGCATGCAGTCATTCAGTCATCTCACAAGTATTTTGATGAGCACCTACCATCTATCAGAGCCTTAAGCACAAGGGTGAATAGATAAGCATGGCTCTTTCCTTGAGGTGCTTAAATTCTAGAACAATTCAATATCGATTAAACTAATATCGGCTACACAAATATTTGTTATGTCAATCTAAAATAGTTACAAAGCACAAACCTTTACCAAAAGGAAGTAGCATTAATATAAAATTTTTTCACGCAAACCTTACATTAATAATCTGAATTACTTTGAAATCATAAATTCAATTTATTATCCAATGGTGGAATCCTGTCTAAGATGTCTTAACAGCTAGTCCTCTTCCCTATTGCAATGCTTGTTGGGACATTTTGTGCAAAGAATGGACAAAAATGTATGGAAAGCTAGGTGTGGCTGCAGGACTGGAATCCCATGATTGGGATCCCAGCACTCCTTAGGCTGAGGCAGGAGGATGTCTGTGAGTCCAAGGGCAACCTGAGCTACAAAGTGAGTTCAAGGTCAGCCTGAACTGAATAGCAAAACCTTGTTTCAAAAAGACAAAAAAGTATACAAAGTAAGCATTGTATTTGTAATTCTAAAAATTCATTTTTGTAAATGCAGAAAACTATTTAAAAACATGTACTCTAAATTTTATCACTACCTCATTTGCAGTTCTGGTTATTTAATTCAAATACTTTTACAATTTTGTGGCCTCATGCTCCGTAAACTCAATCACAATAGTAAATGACAACTAGTTGCACGAACACATTATGAAAACTGCAATAAGCCAGGCATGGTGGTGCATGCCTGTAATCTCAATACTCATGAGGCTGAGGCAGAAGGATCCCTGCAACTTTGAGGCCAGCCTAGGCTACTTAGTTACTTCAAAATCAGCCTGAACTACTACTTAGACTGTCTTAACAAAACCTGCATAAGTGTTACGTTAGCTTACACTGATAGAACACTCATTCCAGAAATGTGGGTCTTACTGAAATCATTATGTTCACAAAAATTAATCAGGTTAAAGATTGTGACAGTGTACATTTGTTCCTGTTGTTCATAGAATGCCTACATTAACACAGTGAAAGACCCATAAGATTTATTTCAATTTCAGCAGTATAATGGAAAGCAAACAAAAATGTTAGAGAAATCAGAAAACAGTAAGAAAGGTAGTTGGTTTGTCAGGATGAATGCAGCTTTCAGGAAATCAAAATCATGACTTCTATACAAATATATATTGAGCAGGTGTCAAAAAGTTATTTAACTCTCCAATGAGGAAACCAGCAGGATGATATACACTGTTAATGGAATATAGGAAAAACTGAAGTATATAAAGTCAGTGAAAGAGAATCCTGAGAAAAGATCGCTAATTTAACTATAAGAGTAGTTAATATCATACAGGCAATAAAACAAAAGCCTCTGAGATGTATCTTCTCTAATCAGTCAGAAATCATTTGCAAGTTATCATCCAACAAATTAATATCTAACTTCATAGAATCTCAGTCCTCATAGTCAGCAGTGAGGTGAACAGAAGTGTGTTTCTCTAGAGAATTAAGTGTTCCTTGACTGGGTATCCCCGAGTGTGCTCCAGTGTAACACTGAAAAGTCATGCAATCATCTTTGTGTCTCATTCCCAAGAGTTAAGACAATTTTCCTAAACATGCCAATATGCAATAAAATGTTCACCTACAAAACCTTCACAAACGGGCTCGTTTTGACGGTGGCATGCTCTAGAGACTTGAATCAGCTCTTCCAATGAAAGGAGTACACTGTTAAATGGAGATGAGCATCCTTGTTTACCTTAACAACACCGTAAACACTGCTTTGTGACAGTCTCTATGTAGTTCAGGCTGGTCTTAAACTCACTTTGTAGCCCAGGCTGGCCTCCAATTTGCAGCAATACAAAAACACTACACTGCTTTTTGTTGTTCTTTTTTGCTTTCTTGCCTTTTAATCATCCATTTGGTCTCTGTTCTGCAGCTTCAGAAAATTTGCTACCTATTCTGTGCTGCTTCTAGTCATTTCCATCAACATGGCTTCCTTACTATTTTTCTTCCTTTCCAAAAAAAAATTCCCTTGTATGACTACTCATCATGCCAACAAAGAATGATCTAACTCCTTCAGCACAAATACATCTAGAAGTTCTGAGTCAGACCCGCATGTGTAAACAACATACTGTCTCACTAGTGTAAGAACCTGGAAGAGTGAATAAAAATTAGGAGGTACGATAGACACTGTGAAATGAAAGAAAACTGCTCGAAAGTAAAGAATAACTGGGAGGAGGGAAAAGAGAAAAGAAAGAAGGGGAAAGTTATGTATATATGTATAGACAGGATAGCTAACATAGTTGTACTACTGACTTCTATTGTTTTATTGAAAGGAACATTTAATGATTAATTATTTGACCAATCTTGCATGTCTGTATTTGTTTTCCTGAGTAACCACTTTGAAGATATCAGTATGTAATACAACAACCATTGTTAATTTCCTATCACCTTATCTGAAATCCAGTATTGCTTGTATTGTTTTCGTGTTATTTTGTAAATGTATGTTAATATATTTTCATTCTTTCATTTTTAAAATAAAAAAATAAAAGTTCTGAGTCACAGTTTGATAAAAGCATAGTATTGGATAGCATAAACGGTTACCCTCTCTGCCCACTTGCCCTGTCCCAGCATTAAACAGCATGAAAACTAGTAAGTTAACTATCTCTATCAGCTGAAACCAATTAAATAATAACCAACCCAAAAACTTTTCAAGGACTTCTATGAGGTCATATTGCAAAAACTCCTGATTCTATATAGCACATTACATTTAGACTCTTATAAGAATGATGATTGTAAATATTATGTACTATAAACATACTATAAAAATAATGTTTTAAATGATGCTTATGGTACAATGACAACTCAGTATGTGGCAGATACAGTGCTAATAAAGGCTTTAGAAAATTTATTTAATCTTCACAAAAATTTTGTGAACTAGTTTGGTGTTGTTAAATCCACTTTTTCAGACAAATAAGTCAAATTACAGAGAATTTTATTAACTTTCCCAAGTTCACAGTGGTGGTGGGATTGCAATCCAGGTTATTTAGCTTTCAAGTCCACAGACTTAACCACTATGCTACATCAAAAGAGAAGACAGAAAAATTATATAACACATGCGTCAATCATAATTGTCGCCATCATAGCACTGAGGATTTTTTATATTTAGATACTGTTCTAAGCAATAAACACATGAAAATTGTGTTTGTTTCTCACCATAATCCTACTGGGTAAGTATGATTATTATTCCCAAATTACAGAAGAAGAAACTGAGGCAGAAAGAGGTTAAGTACTTAATCCAAGGTCATGACACTAGTAAGAGTCAAGGCGAGGATACAGCCTGGACAGTCTGGCTCTCACACCTAGAATCTTTCCTTGATACCATAGCTACTTATAATAATTCCAAAACCACAGACAAGCCAAGTCCTAGCTGTTCCGAACCTCTGAGGTTGGAAAGCACTACATTAAAGCACAGAACCTTAACTAATGTTCATTGTAAAATCAAAACTCATCAAGGACAGTTAAAAGGTTTTCCTTCAGCCTTGTTAAAAAGGCAGGAAGGTAATACACTTAAGCAAAATCTTCCAAAATGAGTTTCTTAAAAAATGTTTTTCTGGAAAACAAACTCAATTCAAAACAAATGAGTTTTTTTTTTTTTAATCCTTCTACAGAAATTGTTTTTGTTCTTGCAGCCTTGGGGTTTCTCAGAATCCCTCCGGGGGCCGTGGGTGGTTGATGGAGGAGGGGGAAGAGAGGACCCTGGTTCCCCACTACATTTTCAAATGAGTAGCTCTGTTTATATTTTTTACATACCGGGTTTCCCCACAAAGTTTTTCTCTGGTGGGAGCTGAGCTCCCATGAGAATCTGGTCTAAGTAGGTCCCCTCTCCACGTTTCAAGGGCCTCCCTATTCCTTCCCCAGCATCTCCGCAGTTGTACTTCACAGCATTCTTCCTTCTGCCCCTTGAGTCTCATGCTGCCTCAAACCCTGGCCATGCTCTCACCTGCCCCTCCCTTTTCATCCCCTCCACCCATAATAATCACCCATACAGCTAATCTTTACCAAACTCCTATGTGGCAAGCTCTAGGTTAACTTTTTATACATCGTTCATTACTCTATGAAATGTTCTCAATATCCCTGTGATTTATGTTCTATTACTGACCCCATTTTACAGAGAAGAAAACCAAGGCTTAATTGACCACTTTCCAATGACAAGGCAATGGAGATAGGATCGAAAAGTAGCTGGCCCATTCCAAGGCCTACAGCTCTTCACTGATGTGGTATCCTGCCTCTCATCAACGAGCAAATCTCTTAAAAACAAGTAAAGAAGTGAACCTTTTCTTCTGGAGAAGCCCTTCACTGCAGCACTTCAGTACTGACGAACTCAAGGCCCAGCTTTCAATACCATCCACGCATCCTGCTGCAAATGGTTACAAAATCTTGGTTTTCCAGACATGACTGTGAGCTTGGACTTGCACTTAGACTTTCTCAGACAGGGCGACATCTTCTGCTTCTTCTACACCCTCACTCTCTCCCCTCCAGGTTATTCTGAATAGTTTTGGGCACAGAGTAGAAGGATTGTTAATAACCAGTGTGAAGAGGCTTGCCCAGCGGTCAGCATACCTGAGTTCTATGTTTGGGCATTCCCCCAGAGCAGTGATGGCAAACCTTTTAGAGTTTTCAGTCATAACAAACACCCAGCTAAGGCACATGTGTCAAAGGTTCACCACCTGCCCTAGAACAAATATGATCACCTCCTCCCAACCTTCAAATTCCTCAATGGTTTACCAGGATGTGCAAGATGAAGGCAGCTTTCTTGGACACCTGTGGCTTTTATTCTAGTGTGTGGGGGGCGAGATGGACTCACTCAGAGGGAGGTGAAAATGCTGGGAGGCTAATGCCTCCAGGAAACAGCTCTCAGTCAAGGAAGACGAACAAATGTCCTAGTTCCCTTGCCCCTTGGAAATTCCAAAGTATGCAGACTAGTTCCCAGCAGTTCTCTCTAGGGATTGAGCTCCAGGAGCCTCCAATTCCCTTAGAAATGCCTCCTTTCTTTACTGACTTTTCTTCCTGTCCCATTTCCTTACTTCCCTTATGACATTTCTCAGAAGAATCACCCCAGTAAACAACTTACTCTCAAATTTGAGTCCTGGGGTCTGTGTCCGGGGGAGTCACACAGAGTGTTCTCCCCCCTTCCTTCTCATTCCACTCCTCCATCTCCCAATGCTGAGGACTGCATGGAGGGACTCTATTGTCTCTTCAGGCTCTGCCATCCGATGGTTTCAATGAACTCTACCAAATTTCAGTACGAAGCCAAAATCAACCCTATTGTAGCTACTTCTTACCCAAAGCACTGCATTGTCTTAAAGCCAAAGCTGAGTTTCACCTACATTAACAAGAAAGATGCTAGAAGGTAGCCCAGATTCTCCCCTATTTTGCCATTCCTTGGGTGGGGCGGTGTTCACTGGTCGCTGATCTGACATCAACTGCACAGATCCTCTTTGCCCAAAGTGCCAATACACGACGACAGAGAAAGGCTGAGGTATAAAGGCCAGGCCATTTCAGCAACAGTCAAGACATTTCTGAAGAGCCCTACTCTGATACAGGACTCCCTGGGAGCCTGGCACTGAATCTCAACTTCTCTGCCCTGCTTGGCTTCCTTCCTATCGTTGCTGCACGTAGAATTCATCTCAGAATCTGCCTCCCAGGAAACCTACCCTATGACAAGTACATGCTAAATTTTGTTTATTAATGTCACAGAGATTTGCATGCTGTTGAACCTTGCCTGTGGAAGCAGAAGTGTTCTTTTAATACTGCAAGACCAAGCTGTGGTAGAGACTGGGATAAAGAAGCGAAGGTTTTAATGAAATGGGAATGAGGCTGATATGAGCCAGTTATGTATGAGATGCAGTTTCAGTTTCTGAACAAAACCAAGAAATACATAAAAGGTCAGCACAGCCAGTGAAACTGAAAGCTGAGCAGCCTGAGTGGGGGATGGAGGAAAGAAATGTCTCAGAGAACAAGAATGGCCTTGAGGAGGTGAAACAGATCACAATAATGGACATACCCAGCCAAAAATCATGGGGAAGAATCATCTATCTGAAGGAAGGCCTCCACTTCAAGAAACTACCTCCAGTCTATAAGGGTATAGCCCAGGCTATGACAAAAGAAAATGTGTTTCTGGGAATTGCCAATTTAGTAAGCTCAGTGCTGCTACAGAGGCCAGGGAGATTCCCTTGGTGCTGCCCCCAAGCAGAGTCCTTACTGAAAACTTTCCCAACATTGCTAAAAGGCAGGGATGGGCTCGGGTTCCCCAACCAGGCAGATGTGCACCCTGGAGAAAGCTGCTGATGGTGCTCTACCAATGGCTGGCCCAGCTGATGGCATTTGGTCACCCCTTCTGCTGGGCTGTGACCTTCAGTTGAGTCAGGGTGCTAGGGACAGGTAAGGAGGGTAATAGAAATTGAAATGAAGTTGGCCAGCAACGGTATTACTGAGGCTATAAAGCTGAGTGAAGACCAAAAATAGGCAAGGGAGTTAGTCATGTAGTTACCTCAAGCAGGAGTAGCTACGTAGAGAAAGGAAAGTGCCTTGAACAGGACTGAGGCTGATGTCCAAGGCTCCTCCTGCAGGAGGCCAGGATGGCTGAGAGGAAGAAGAGGATCTGAGGTCAGGGAGATGGGGCTGGATCATGTAGAACTTCTGAACTTGAACTTGGGAAGAAAATGGGAAGATGGGAAGCCAGAGGGACATAGTTGGGTAGAGTGATATGATCTGACACTCCTTCCCTCCTCAAAACTCATTTTCCTCCACAATATTTCTCACCATCTGACAATTTGTATACCGTATATATTTACTGTCTCAACCTGTTAGAATGTAAGCTTTCTCAGGATAGATTGTCTGTTGTACTCACTGGAGTAGATTCATTCCCCCAGTGTCTCACACCTACTAAATAGATAATTAGCATTTATTGGATGAATCAGTAGGTCACGTTGAGGAAAAACTGGAAGAACTCTTTCCTAAATGACAGTATGAATCTAGACAAGGAGAATAGCATTTCTACATCCTTATCAGGTGTGTATTTAAATCACTGTTGTGGGGACACAGCAACAAGTACTTATTTATCGTCTCTTTCAGGAACTTATGAGAGGCCCTAAAGCTAAGTATGTTTTTAATTTCTAAAGCTGGATGCCAACGTTAAGGGAGAAAACAACCACAGAAGCATCAGTAGCTTGGGAGGCTTTACATTTATGGAATTCATTAATTGAACATGTACTGAGCAACAGTATTTTTAAAAAGTTCAGTACCGAGCTTGCAAATGGACAGCCTTTCTGTGCAGGGTTGGCTGGTCATTCTCAAGGCAGGAGGGAAGGAAACGGGTGGGGAGGAGAGCACACAGAGTACACTCACTGCCTCCTCGCAGGATGGGCACTCTTCTTTGAAAATCACTGATGTAGGTGATTTCCTGGGGTGCCTGCTGGTTGCAAAAAAAGTTTGGACTCGCCGGTAAAACACCAAGTGTTATTTTTCTCTATAAAAGTTTCCCATATACCAAAAGTTTATCACCCTGAAAACTTTCTTTTAAATCAGTTTGGATGCCTTTTCAGGACACTTAGGTTTCAAAATCAATCCACAGATTCAAAACAGAACTAAAATGATTTATGTTTCAGTGGGGATAAAGAAGTACGAAAAACATTCAAGTGTAACTGAACAGAAAAAAGATGAATTGATACTAGAGGGAAAGAAAGGAGAAAATGCGTGTGTGGTGGGGGAACAGGGACCCCCCAGTACTTGCTGATGGAGGAGTCAGTAAAGAGCCACAGTGTAGCTCCGCTTTCCCCTGGAAGCAAGGATCCTACTCACGCTCCATCATTAGCCCTTTCACCCCTAAGTTTAGAAGTTCTTTGCGAGCCTACACCAGCCATTTAACCTGTGGAGTTTCCATTGTTCCTCTGTAAAAAAACTGGCCACCTCACAAATCATACCAGTCGGGGTGAAATAATGTAATATGCGTATAACAGCATAATGCTCAGACTGCTGCAGGCCTTCAATAAACAGCAGCAGTCACTGAGAGGATACACTGCCTGTGAAGTTCCTATTGACCAGAAATAGATGTTGCTGTTGCCACCCTTGGAAAATAATATACCATGAAGAGGCCACAGAGCAGGGGCATACCCAAAGAGCCCAGGTATCTCAGGCGGGCACCAGACACACAAGAGAGCCTTCAGTGCTCCCAGCCCCCAGACATGGGCCATCCTCTGCAAGGCCACATGGAGCACAGGCCAGCCACACAGCCCGCTGATGCCACATTCCTGACTCAAGACGCTATGGAAGAAAGCAAATGGTTAGCATTGTTCTAAGTTCTTAATTTTGAGGTGGTTTGTCACTCAGCATCAGATAACCAGAATGCCATGATTAAGTGAATTCGCAGTCCACTTCTAACATAGAAACCAAATCATGTTATTCTCTGATTTTACAAAAGTGTGAGAGGCTTTACATTATGCAAAGGATGAAAAGCCTGGGAGATCCTTGATAGACCGTAAGACTGGAAGGAAGGGACTGCAGCTTATGTCCCAGTGATTCTCAGCACCTCAACAGTCCCTCATTCAGCTTGTGATTTCAGCGGCTGAGACATACCAGACAGCAGAGAAAAACTGAGCAAAGATGAACTATGAAAAGTGTATAGTCAACAATTACGGACCCTGCCCCTCCAGGGGTGCGGGGGATATCACTGCCAAGTCACTCCTAGGAAATGCATGTTGTGCACATGTACGTACACATGCTCGTGAGCGGTGTACAGAGCAGCACAAAGAGACAAATAGCAAACACATATTACACAGACAAATCATATTTGCCATTCTCAAATAAGGAAAAAATAGGAAGGAGCTGATAAACCTGTGCTGAGAATGGGGTAGGACACTTTGTTTTAGAATACCAAGGGACACCTCTGCAGACGAAACCTTTCTGCTAAAACCTGCATGATTGTGAAACCATGGCAAGATCTGTGAGAACAAAACAATTAAAGGATGCAATAAGTACAAAGGTCCTGGGGTGAGAAGGGCAAGAAACTACCCTGAATCTCCATGATACCGTGGGTGCTTGGCTGCTTCAGTGCATGTGCATGTGTTTTTAGCGTAGAATATCTAAGATACCAAAATTCAGTTTATAATCTAAAACTCAGGTCTGGTTATGGTGCATTAGAAGAAATTTTGGAGATATTTATAATTAATATATTCCTACTGGACACCTCTGACCCCTTCACAACTTCGTGCAGCTTTTCTCTCCCCCCCTTGTGATGGTTTCTCACTTCAGCTGCCCCCTCATCTCTCGTTTCCCCCTCTGGGCCTACTCTCCCACCACTATGTATAGTGGGATGATCCACTGAGCCGTCTGTACAGACGGACACTCCTACAATAAAGCAAACACCCCATCGGGCCACACCTGACCAGTAATCGACAAGAGCAAGTGGAGGAATAATAAACACTCCCTCACACAATTCTATTAGACAGCTCTGAAGCATGTTCATGGAGGGTCCTAGGTAAGGGTAAGTCCCAGCTGTCCCTGATGGCGGCCGATGTGGTAAACAAACACTAGAGTGGGTTTCTTTCTTTTCCTGTTAACTGTTTCCAGTCTTACACCTCATTCCTAAGGGTTACTTCTCAAAATAAAAATTGCCCATAAGCCCCTATCCAAAGCAGCAGCATTTAAATGTATAAGATACTAATGTGTGTATATATATATATATGAGTTATATAGTTATATCTACCTATATATATAGATAGATATATGATAGCACTTAAATTCAAATTAGTAAAATATGAATTATAATAACTTGGACATATTATTCATCCTATAATCCAAGCTATCTTCTATGGCAGAAAGAACAAGACAGTGCTGTTTTCTCTTTGAATAATTCAATCTACATTTCCTTTAATTTGGCCTTTCTGGGGACAGGGGTGGGTGGGATGCTAATATTAGAGGCTCTTCTCAGGGGGGTATGGTGGCATTTACTTTTTAAAATCCACGAACACAAACTTCTAATGGTCTTTTACTGCTGCTAGGCAACCCACTACATGTCCCTTGTCAGTTGATCTCCCAATGGACTGTTTTTTACCTTTTTCTCGCTCACACTCTCTAAACTACCTCCCTCTCCTCACTCTCACTATGCTCACTCTCCTGCTTCCTAGTGCACTGAGAAAACAGAAGTATTGGAACACCCTACCCATCCCCAATCCCACTTACCCACCCTATAGTTTATGCTTTCATGGTGGGCACCACAACATTACCCACTCTGGTGTCACAGTGGATGCCTTTACATATACCCCACGCCTCATTCCTATCACCCTACTAGAGGGTGTCTCCCCAGAAATTCTTCCCTTGCTCTTACATCAACTTCTCCTCCCAAGTGACATACAAACATATCTCTGGTGCTGTCTTATTTTGGGGGCATGGGGTTGAGACAGTGTCTCACTATGTAGCCCAGGCTGGCCTTGAACTCACTATATAGCACAGCCTGGCCTCAAACTCTCGGCAATCCTCCCGCCTCACCCTCCTGAGTGCTGGGATTACAGTCAGGCGTTACCATGCCACATTTCCAAGATTATCTTAAAAAATAAAACAGCAACAGTTCTCTTAATCCAACCTTTTTTGACAGCTGTACCTCGCTTTTCCATGCTCTCATCTGTAGCACAATCAGTAGCAGCACTGCAGTGACCACCCTCTTCTCTCCTGTGATCGGCTGTCTTTGAGCCCTCAGGACATCTCCTCCTCTCCAGTCTCTTCCCACCTATTGGTTGAGCACTCATGATGCTCTTTATTGTTCTTTCTTCTTTCCCGAAAAGCTCTTAAATTGAGCGCCAAGAGCTCAATCCTTGATCCTCACGTTTTCTCCCATGCTCTTGGTGATCTCATTTGGTCTATGGCTTTAAATGCCCACTGCATACTTTTAAATTCGTCATTCAGGGCTGGGGTTATAGCTCAGCGGCACAGTGCCTGCCTAGCAAGCACAAAGTCCTGAGTTCGATTCTGACACCAAAAAATAAATAAATAACTAAAATCCAATCCTTGTTTTCTGAATTCCAGATTCATATTCAACTGTTTACTCTGTACATTCACTTTATATAGCTGCTGTAACAGATTTAGTGGCTTAAGACAACACAAATGAATTATTTTATAGTTCCTTAGATAAGATTCTCCCTCGGCTAAAATCAAGGTACTTGCAGGGCTGTGTTCCTTTCTTAAAGCTCTAGGGGAGAATTTGTTTTCTTGCAACTTCTAACTTCCAAAGGCAATCCACATTTTGAGGCCCACAGTTCCCTTCATTTATCTTCAAAACCAACAACCCTGGATCTCCCCAACCTTTTTCCAGCAACACGGCAACTCTCTGACCACATTAGCTTTTGATCACAATCAAAAACCTTACCGACTGGCATTTGCCAGTTTAAGGCTAGACAGAAAATGCCAAAGCTATAGAGAAACATGCAAAGGAAAAGAAAATAAATGAAGAGGAAAGGGAAGGGATGAGCAAGAGAAAAAAGAGAAAGAAAAATAAATTCCGCATCCAAAGGATCCAATTTATTGCAGAAGTGAAATCCAAAATCTATGGAGGAGGAAACTGACAGTTAAAATAAGTAACTTGTTCAGTCTCACATAGCTGGTGAGTGATGTGACACTCCGGATATAGATTAATGCAGAATAAGATAAAAATTAAATTTCTGCTATTCTTTAGGCATTTAATATGTTCACTCAGTGAACTGGATCTTGCACAGATGCTCACAGACAGGAAGGCTTCACCTACCAGCCTTGTACTTGTCCCAACCAGCTCATGATGCATTTCAGATTTTAAAAATCAACACAAAGAGTTTGGCAAAACCTGTAAGTATTTATACATATGGACTTGTTGCCAGGAAAAAGGTAAAAATAAAGGAAAGCATATTTTAAGAGAAAGATAAGATATATTTTGAATGGGATTCTTATATAAACACAAAGAAAGCAAGAACTGACGTGAAATAGTTTCTAAATTTATCAAATCACTGCCTTTTGCTTTCTGAATACCTACAGCAGGAATGAAAAACAGCACAATAATTCATATCTATATTTAAAACAAAGAGACAAGAGCTCATTTGTTTAGTATTTCTTAAGACAGTCTTCCATTCACTTTTGAGCAGCTGGCATTTAAAAAAACCAAGAAATTGGTTTATTAAGGCAGAATACACAGAGTCACAGAATGACTTACTCAATGGAAGAGCATCAGTGTTACACAGAAGGAAAAAATAAGTCTATTTTTGGAGCCATCAATCAATTTCCTCACCATGGTTACAGGCTGTGTTTCATAACTTTCCAGATCACAGATGATTCAAAATGATCTTGGTAGTAATTTAGACCAAGTCTCATATTTTATACATGGGAAAACAACAGTTGAGACAGGTAGGGCAGATTCCTGACACCACACATCTTTTGCAACACATCACAACCAGGACTGTCTCCTCATTCCTCACTTAGGATGGTCAGAATGTTTGTGTCCTCCCACATTCTTATGCTTAAATTTGAACCGCCAAAGTGATGGTAGTAAGGTAAAGCCTTTGGAACATAATTATATCAAGAGGGCACAATTAAGGTTGTTGCCTTTCTAAAAGAGACCAGAGAGCAAACTAGCTCCTTTTTCCATGTGACGACACAGTCAAAAGACGCCACCTACAAACTGGGAAGTGGAACCTCACCAGACAGCGAAATACTCACACCTTGATATTGGATTTCCCAGTCTCCAGAACTGTGAGAAATGTCTCCGTTATTTACAGGCCAACCACTCTGTGGCATACTGTTTTAGCATCCTGGATGGACTATCATATTACTGCAGGAAGAATGGTACGTAGTAATTTCTGTCTGGCTTTTATTTGTAAATTGTATGAAATTGTTTCAGCAGTTAAAATCTCTGTATGTCTCCACGTTTTTAGAGAAAACCTTTCAAACTATACTTCACCATAATTTCAATAACTCCAAGGCAACCTGACAATACAGATGTGTTCCATAGTGGCTCCTAAATTTCTTAGGTTTTAACTTGTTTTCCACTAGCCATGGAGGCTCATCAAAAGGGGACAGATAGGCCATGTCCATATGTAGGCCTCTATGAAGTCTGTTCTCTTGTATACTTAATATTTATCAACAATACCCTTTGATCTTTTAAAATTTACAAGTGCACATATTTTAGGCAGCTATATACAAAGTGACAGAATTAAACCCAGATTTCTCTGAAGAAAATACAAAGCGCCGAACTTGTGTTTATAACATTTCTTTCCACATAGCCTCTCACTGGAAAGACAAAGAAAACTGGAGGTTCTGCTCAATGAAGAGATACCAAATTAGTATTCATTGATCACATCAAACCTCTGTCTTATCTCAGGTGATAACTAGGTTCTTTATGAAGAGACTGTTTTTTTTCTTGGCTGTGTCAGCCACCTTCATAGAAACAAGTGGGCTATGAAAACTGCCAGTGACCCTGGTTGCCAACTAGAAGTGTTGCTATTGGTGCATATAGTGAACTATTTACCTATAGTAGTTTCTGTAAAAAAAAGAGACAAATATTTGTTTTTGTTTTTTTTTTGGCGGTACTGGGGATCGAACTCAGGACCCTGTGCTTGCTAGGCAGGCGCTTATTCCACTGAGCTATATCCCCAGCCCCCCCCCTTTTTTTTTTTTGCGGTACTGGGGATCGAACTCAGGACCCTGCGCCTGCTAGGCAGGCGCTTATTCCACTGAGCTAAATTCCCAGCCCAAAAGAGACAAATATTGACTTTCTGAAAGTTATTTCCATCCTTCACAGGTCATCTCAATGACCTTTTCGGCTCTCTCTCTTTCTTCCTATTTTTTAACCTGAAGAAGACCATCCTAATTCAGATCTTAGAGCAGATGAAGATGCCACTTGAAAGAGAAGTAGTGAGGGAAGACAGGATGGGAAGACTAGGAAAGATGCTTAGGAGAAGTGAAGCTGTTTAAGCTCTTTGACTAGAGGAGTTACCCTCTACTGCATATCAGAAGCAGCTGGGGAGCTTTTTAAAGTTACTGATTCCCTGGAACCCAACCAAAGCGAAGTCAGAATTTTGAGATGGGGAGTTATTTGAAGTTTCTAAAAACTCACCCAAAAGATTCTGAGACAAAGTGAGCGCTGGAATCGCAGTTATGTGGGGGAGAAGTCTAACTCTAAAACAATACTTCTAAACTTTTAGTAGACAAATTTTTAAAGTTCTGGATACAGGTAAATCACCCTCTAATACACTTACTACCACTGAATTACTATTTTTATCCAAGCAACCCATGAAAATTATTTTAAAATGTAGAGTGTACTACCAGGTTTACAATAAAAAATAGCAGTATCCTGCTTCACCTCTCCATTCACACCAAAGGCACATTACCTATAAAATTTTTGGCTGTTTCTCCTAATGTTTACTTCCATGTTTCTACACTATGCATATTCTGGTATTTCTTGATTTTAGAATTTAGACTTTTGGTAATATAACTGCAAATGTCCCATAATAGATCAGTCTATCCTTTTCCATTCATCTATTACCACCATGTCAACACTGTTCTCTCAGCCTTCCTTTCAGGCAGGAATGTGCAGGGTCCATTTATATGTTTTACTATACCTGTACCAACTGTTATTAAAATACTTGTATAACAGTTTGTGAATGGTTTCTGCTTAAGCTTCTCCCAGTCCAGAATAGTCCACAGCCCACCATTCTCCATCAGCCAGCAGGTGATAGGGCAGGGAGGTTTCAGAACCTGCCTCCACTCTTACAGCAGACTTGTGCTCTCCCACGTTAAATATTCTCAGTATTCCCTGTAGATTTTCCCATGTAATTGAATTTCTCCCATTAGAAGTGAAAGTGATGTATGAACTTCCAGACTTGTACATAAGCCTTTGCCCTTCACAACTCCCTCCTCTGATGTGCTGGAACATAGATGTTGACTATGTTTTAACCATGTAGATTACAGCAATAGCTTAGAGGAACAAGATGGAATATGTGTTCTTGAATGAATATATGCAGTGGACACATTTACCCACTTGAAATATTCACTTTGAACTGACACAGGAAATAAAAATATTTTGTTCTTTGAATCACATCTGGAGGGTTTCTATTATAGCAGCATAGTCTCATACCCTAACTAGCACACTAGTGATTTATATTATTATGAGATATGTAAACCTTTCCACCAAACTATTTTCATTCCATGTTTCTTTTCTCATACAAGCTTTATTTTTCTGGAGTTTATAACTGCCTCCTCTTACTTCAATTTACCAGGTTTTCGAAATCAGCAAATGCTCCGGAGAAAGTAGAAAATTCCTATAAGGAGTATTTTACACATGGTCAGATATATCAAATCATGTATCACTTTTATTTTTGATTTTACATGGAAATCCCTGTAAGTCATCCTTCCTGGATTCACCTGCTTCCTGTTGTGATGTGGACGGCTTCTCGCTAGGGATGCCATACTACAGTCTCTTTGTACTCGCATCTTAGAATTTTATTTTGCTTTTCCCAAAGTTTGACTACCTATGTATGGAATGTCATATGTTATTTTTTCTTTGCTTATGCCTATTTTTGAAAAAGTTATCATTCAGTTGTTTACTGTGAAATGACAAAAAGACAATAAATTTTACATCTTCTATGCCCTCAAATGCCTTTATTCTGTCTCTCAGTTGATAGTTTACGTTTAAAATTTTAGTTTGAAAGTAGTTTTCCTGTAAATTCTGAAGGAATTAATCCATTGTTTAAGATTTCAGTGTTGCTACTAAGACAGCTAGAGTGATTCCATTTACATTTTTGCAAAAAACCTGTTTTATTTTTTCATGTAGGATTTAGGATTCTTTCATTTTCCTTAGTACTACATTGAAATTTTACAGTGCTTTCTTTCTTCATTTGGTTTCTTTGTAGTTTTTTCATTCGTTCTGGCTAATTTACAAGTGAATGCCCTCTAGTTGTACGAAATTTTACTGTATTACTTGTTTGGTACCCCCACCTTACTTTTCTCTATAATCTTTCTAGAACTCTCAGCATGATGTCATACCTGTTGATTATACCTGTTAATTCTAGCCTCTCCTATTTTCTACCTTTCTTCTCATTTTTACATTATATGCTGATCTACTCAACGACTTTTTGACAATTTATTCTTTTTTTTTAAATTTTATTTTTAAGACAAAAGAACCCAGAGTAACACAGAAACAATACAGAAAATACCAAGTTATTGAGAAGATAGTAGGGAATTGGCACTGGATGCTGTGTAATATAATGTTATCTTCGTATTTGTTATAACAAAATCAGTAAAGGAAATACCGAATTACAGAGGAGACAGCAGGGAACCATCACTGGATGCTGCATTATATAGTCTTGTCTTTGCATTTGTTAACACGAAAACAATAAAGGAAACACCAAATTACAGAGAAAATAGTAGGGGGCACCACTGGGTATTGCATTACATAATGTCATCCCCGCCCCTATCACTCAGTTATATAAATGATGGCTCGTTCAATTACTCAATTTTCTCCACTTCACCTCCGTTGTTCTACCACCCTGTCAGTGGTCTTCCCACTGGTAATAACTGCGCTTTTGGTTTATTTACTCTGTAATGCTCTTCCTTTGGGCAGACACTTGGCTGCTTCTAAATGTGCTGTGTGATAATGTGAGTGTACGCAAGTTACTATGGCAGGAGGTGGAGAAGCACCGTTTGGCAAGCCCTCACAGCCGTCCAGTGTCCAGTCGGGTAGGCGGGGCTACAAAGCGAACTGCCAGGCTCTGTCAGCGTGTCCTCGTCTATAGGCTCAGGCGAGTCTTCAGGGCTGTCCCAGGGGGCATGGCAGAGGTCCCGGGGCGGGGGACTAGGTGGAGAGCCTGGCATGCCCCAGGGGCCAGGCAGAGCTCTGGGGGCAGGGTGGAGGTCCTGGCACGCCCCGGGGGCCGGGCGGAGTAAAATTTATTTAGTTAGTTATTTGTTTCTTTTAAATGAATTGACCATTACATTTCTAAAGTTCTGAAATGGCCAACAGACCATAGAAAGATACCACTTCTCTTACAACACTTTATTCTTAATGTCTAAATTCTAGTTCTTTTTTTTTTATTATTTTTCACAGTCTCTGTTCTTATTATATAAAGCAATTTTTTTCATCTCTTTACATATTAATTATAGGAATGCTGGCTTTTATTATTCTCATTTTCTCCTCCTTGCATGTCTACCTTCTCCACGATTTTTTTCTCTTATTTTAGTTTCTACATTTTTGTTAAAGGCTTTCTTTAAATGTCTTTTTTTAATTGGCTATTTAAGAGCAAAGTTCTAAAAACTGACTTCATGTTGCAAGTTCAGGTGGGCAGGAGAGGGTAAGGTAGTAGGGTTGTTGACTGCTGGGTTCCCTGTAGGAAGAATAGGGTATAAGACATTTTTTCATTGTGGTACCTCAAATATTATTAGGCCAGATACTGTAGGTCTTCTCTGGGGCTGCTCATCGTATCCAGAGAAAAGTACTTTGCTATCCTGCATGGATAATTACCTGATTATTCTAGAATGAAGGAGGGGTAAGAATACAGAACTTCACTATTTAATATGCAGGATTTCATTAAATTTCTTTTTTCTACTTGATCATTTCGCCATTCCTCTCATTTTGTCTGCATTTCTAAAGCCAGAATCTCTTATTTATTTCAGTTTATTCAGATAAAAAATTTCTAGTCTCTGCCAAGAATTTCCTCTTGCTACATGGGACAGGGGCAAGAAGCATGTAGCTTGTTTTTTAGACTCTCAACCAATCCTTCATTTCAGGCCTATCCCCTGCCTCACAGTCTCTAATTCCAGAGCCCTTCTCAGATTCTGAGGGGCTATGCTAGCTGCTTCTTCCCAGGATTCACCCTAACCACCGTCAAAGACTCTTACCTACCAACTCCCTCTACTATACTAAGCTGGCCTCCCCAGGTCTATTCACTTTCACCTTCCACGACTTGCTCAGTGTCCCCGTCTGCCGTCACCTCCTCTCATGTTCACCATTACTATGTGGTGTTTTTTATGACTTCGAGGGACACTCCACCCACACCATATGTGTTAAAGGCTTGCTCACCAGCCTTGGCACTACTGGAGGAGGTGAAATTTCAGGAGGCAGAGCCTAGGGGCAGGGAGTTGGGTCACTGCAGGACAGGCCTTTAAAGAGGATATTGGGACCCCAGCCTTTCCTTTGTCTCTTTGTACCCTAACACTGTGAGGTGAGCTGCTTTGTTGTGCTTGCGCTCTCTGCCATGGTGCTCTGTCTCAGCACAGGCACAAAGGCAACAGGGCTGAATAACCGTGAACTGAGACCTCTGAAACCACGAACCAAAACAACGCTTTCCTCCTTTAAATTATGGACCTCAGGAACTGACGGTAAGCACATGTTCAATCTACCAAATTCTAGTATGAAGCCCTATTGACCAGTTCTTAAAACCATAGTAACTGCTACCAAGGATGAGTCTTTTTTTATAGCTTTTCTGATATCTCACACTTGAGATACACCTAGGTAGCTAAAATACTTCTCTATTTATTTTACTCTATATTAAGATGTATGAAACGTCTTTTTAAAAAATCATAAAAATGTAATTCAAGAGAAACTTCTGGATACACAAATAGTTTTACTCTATTAATTCTCTTAAAACATGAGAGGAATTATAACTCGGGATTATAATTAAACAAAGAAAATATATATATATTTCATGTAAAACCGCTTTTTCATTGAATCCTTCTGGTACTTTGTATCTGCACTATGGTAACCTGAACTGAACTGAAAGGTGTTTGTTTTGATAACAGTCAAGTATTTCCCAAGAATATCCGTCTACTGCTCAAAACCATCATCAACGCTGGAGTCCTGGCTGTGCTGCCTCTAACAACAAGCAAAAGAGGGAAGATGAGAACTTTTAAAAGTAATCAAGATGAGAATGTCTGTCATATTCAAAGAATCACAAGCTTTTTCTTTTATTACTCTAGTTTTTGAGCTGGGTGATGGTTATATGGATGCTCACTTTTTACATTTCATTAAAGTTTTCATTTACATATCAAAAGTTGCATAAATGTTACATTTTGCAATAAAACTTTTTTTAAAAAGTTAAAAGAGAAACAAGGCAAAAACTTCACTTGTCAGAAAACATATGGCCTTCATCTCACTTTGCCAGAATTCTATACAGTTTGATACGGATAAAGAAGAAAAGTTGTTGTGATTAATAAATACCTAATAAAAACCTATTAGGTAATAAAAACCTTGGTGTGCCACCAAGTTTAAATAGTTACATTTTTGTTTTATTCAAAATATTTTATTTAAAATGACAGTTCATAAGCTTCACAGTTGACACTATATCCCCTATAATAATTAGTAAATATGATACAAACTGTGAGTTGGGAGTAAAGCTCAGTGGTAGAATGCTTGCCTAGCATGCATGAGACCAAGGTGTTTATTCTAGTACTGGAAAAGAAAAAAGCAAAGATTACAAATAGTGAAAGAACAGAATCAGGACTAAATCCGAGTGCAATCAGTCTAGTTAAGAGTTTCTTAAACATATTATAAGGACAAAGAACTTTTAAGTTTCCAGCTTTGAGATGCTGATTTTAAAAACAGCATCTCGAAGCTGGTGTCTTTGTCATACGTGTGAATTGCCTGAGATTCCTGGGGAGGAAGAAGAGATCCACTAAGTATGGCTGTGAAATGGGTAAACTAGGGACTATGCTCCAACTCTGCTTGTTCACTGCACTCATTTCCAGTTAATATAATAACAGCACACTTGCTGCTTTTGAGGTCAGTTTAATCAGATGCAAATAACAAAGTTATGTGCAGCCAATAATCTTACACTGAAGGGAAGCAATATCTGTCACTCAGGTTGTTTTCAAAGAGGGGATATTTCCTACCCACTCCTTGGTATCTCATCTTATACCACATTCTTCCCCACAGAAGTGAAGTAATACATCTGTGTGTCTGCCGTGGGCCTGTTGCGTGGGTGTCAGTTCTCAAATGGATGGAGCTTTTCTACCTAATGATATAAACAGTGTTATTTGCCTTCTTTCTCTGTGCCTGGCTAGTAAAAGGCAGAAACCTGGCTAAGTATTTTTGCTCTGCAGCCTCAAACTTCCCACCCAAAGTTTAGAACAGGGTGAAGAGGAATGCATAAGGCCATTCGGAGATTCAGACCAAATTACGTTTCCTGATCCAGCCTTCACTGCTAAACTGTTTTTTAGTTGTCATTTTTTGTGGGTCAGCCTCAAAGATGCCATCATCTATCTGCCTTTTAGTTTGATGTCAGTACACACAGACTCTACCTCATAGCTCTCCTCAGTTGATCTTAACTATGAACGCTGGGGTTCTAATCGTGGGAAACTTGTGAGTTGAGGAAGCTTTTGAAGATCTTGTTCCACGGGTACTTCAATTATCCGACCTCTCCTACAAGGCACAGGACCCCAGTTCTTTTCCAGTGACGGCTCTGTCATACGTGTCTGCGATCTTGAGGAAATCTCACACATCTAGAAAGTGTTTAAAAGACTTTAGCATTTCCTCATCTTTTAAACAAAGGAACAGTTTCCTTGTCATTAAGGTACTTTCCAACTCTATGAACCAAAATGCTCAAAAAAGCTTAAGTATCTTGTATAACTGTAAAAATTTATATTCATCAATATAGAATATAGAATAATTTTGATATTTTGGCCCAGTAACCTACCTCAAATTCACTTCAAATTGTTCAGCTGTCTAACTGAATTAGACTTCCATCACTCCTAAATTCATTAGAAATACTTTGTATTATACATTGTACCTATTGTTTCAACCATGTTTATTTAAAAAG
The DNA here is from genome assembly GCA_004027595.1 of Dinomys branickii. Classification (NCBI taxonomy): domain Eukaryota; kingdom Metazoa; phylum Chordata; class Mammalia; order Rodentia; family Dinomyidae; genus Dinomys; species Dinomys branickii. The sequence goes on along the minus strand of PVLD010006037.1, from coordinate 58,079 downwards.
AAGGTGAAAAATCAAGTATTTTTTAGATATTGTACTGCTCACCTTTAATGGAAGCTCCACATTCTTCTCCAAAACTCCGATATCTTTTGTCTTGGTCTAACGTCTTTCTCCATCCATGTCACTTCTACACTTTTTTGTTGTACATGTATCTACTATTATAGAATCAGACAGAGCGTTTCCAGTACCCTACAAGTCCTCTGTGCTCTGCCTGTTCATCCCTCCCTCCACCTAGCAGAGTTGTTGTTTTTTTTTTCTTTACTGTCTCCATAGTTTATTCCTTTTCCAGAATGTCATATAATTGGAACCATACTCTCTTCTTTCACTTAGTAAAATGCAATTAAGTTTCTTCTATATTTTTTCAGGGCTTCATAGATCATTTCTTTTTAAGCTGAATATTCCACTGTCTGGATATACTACAGTTTACTTATTCTGAAAGGTATCATGAGTATTTCCTAATTTTGGCAATTATAAATAACAATGACATAAACACCACTGTGGAGGTTTTCATGTGGACTTAAGTTTCCAGCTCCTTTGGAAACATACCAAGGAATGCAACTGCTGAAATGCATGATAAGAGTACGCCTAGTTTTGTTAAGAAACCATCAAACAGGCTCTACCATTTGGCATTTCCACCAGGGAATACGAGTTCCTGTTGATGCATGTTCTTGCCACCACTTGGTACTGCCATCATTCCAGAGTTTGGCCATTCCAATAGACACACTGTGATATGTCTTTGTTTTGAACTGCATTTTCCTGGCTGCTGGATGTGGAACATATCTTCATATGCTCATTTTCCAACTGCACACATATCTTCTTTAGTAAGATGTCTGTTAAGGATTTAGGCCCACTTTTTAATAGTGGGTTTTTTTTTTCAGAGTCTTTTTGAGACAGGGTCTCACTATGCAGTTTAGGCTGGCTTTGAGCTCACTTTGTAGCCCAGGCTGGCCTGAAACTCACAACGATCCTCCTCCTCAGCCTCCCGAGTGCTGGGATCATGGGCATGTGCCACCATGTCTGGCAATAGTGTTATTTTTAAATTATTATTGACTTATAAGAGTTCTTTGTGTATTTGAGATAGCAGCCCTTTATTAGGTGTATCTTTTGAAAATATTTCTCACAGCCTGTGGCTCATAGTTTTATTTACTTGCTGGGCAGAATTTTTAAAGTTTTAGTAAGCCCAGCCCAATAAATCTTTCTTCCATAAATCATGCTTTGCTGTCACATCTGAAAAGGCATCATAAAAGTGCAGAGCATCTATATTTTCTCCTATTTTTTCTTCTAGGAGTTTGAAAGTTTGCAGTCAGGTCTGTAACCCATTTTGAGTTAATCTTCCGTGAAAGTCTGGGTCTAGATTAATTTGTTTTCATGTGGATATCCAGTTGTTCCAACATATTCACTTTCAGACTGCATTTTCTCCACTGTATTGCCTGTGCTCCTCTATCAGAAATTAGTTGATTACCTTTATGTGGGTCAGTTTTCAGGATCTCTGTTCTGTTCCACTGATACGCTTTTTAAACCTTTTGCCAATACCACATTGCCTTGATAACTACATCTTTGTCTTAGTCAGGTATAGCAAGTCTTCCAACTTTGGTCTTTTTTATTAAAATTAATTTTATTGGTACACTTTTGATATACATAATGATCACATTCATCACAGGGAATATGTATCTGTGTGTATGATTTTTTTCCATTTCCATTTCCTCCCTTCAGCCCTTCTTCCCCTCCTTCTTTTCAAAAGCTTTGTTTCCATTTCTCCTTCCATTCTTCTTTCCTTTCCCCTCCTTTACCCCCTCCTCCCTTTTCCCCTTACCACTTGAACGTTTTCTTCCTATTTCCCAATAGCTATTATACATTTTGGTCATTATTTACCTGTTCAGTTTCTCACACAAGAGAAACAATGTGATATTTAAACATGTGTGTCCAATTTATTTAAAAGTATAGTCTCAAAGTGCATCCATTTACCTAGAAATGTCTCAAGTTTATCTTTCTTTATGGAAGAAAATCCACATGTTCTTTATCCATTCATCTGTTGATGGGCATTTGGGCTGTTTCCAAGATTTAACTATTATGAACTATGCTGCTAGAAACATGGGTGTGCATATATAGCTGTGGTATGATGTTTTTAATACTTCTGGGAAGATAACAGGAGAATAGCAGGGTCAAATTGAGCTTCTAGTTTCCATTTTTTGAGCAGTTTCTATACTCAATTCACACTGATGGTACTAATAACAGTGAAGGAGGGTTCCTTTTCCCCACAGCTCCGCCAGCATTTGTCATTGGCCAATTTCTTGATAATAGCCATTCTTTCTGGAGTGAAATGGAGTTACACTGTTTTAATTTGCATCACTCAACCAGTGAAGTTGGTCATTTTTTTCATATACTTGTTATGTGTACTTCTTCATCTGAGAAGTGTTTATTTCAGGTGCCCAGTTTTGGACTGAGTCTTTAAATTTGGGGAGTTCTGATTCTTCTGAGTTCCTTACACTTTCTAGATATTAATCCTTGGAGGAATAGTTGGTGTCTTGGTTACTTTTCTCTTGTTGCTGAGACAAAATACCTGGTGCCCAATATTAAGGAAGGAAAGGTTTATTTAGCTCATAGTTTGTGGAAGTTTCAGCCCATACTTGACTGGCTCCAAAGCAGAGTGGCACATGGCAGAGGGCAACAGTTCATGGAGGTGGAACACAGTAAAGCAGCAAGAGCACGAAGAGGGAGCAACAAGCCTCTTTTCCTCCCTTATATTGTAAAGCACTACCCTCACCCAGGGGGTGTGTAGTACTCACATAATCTCCATACCCTCCTTTTGCACAGGCTCAGGATACATACAAAGACAAGACCCTGGTCCCGCTCATTTAACCTCCTAAACTTCTCACACTGACACAATGAACATCATCCTAGAGCAGGAAGGGCAGGTCCTTTTCACCCCAGGATGTAGAACTGCTGAGTTACTTAGTTAAGCTTCTAGATTCCTCAAATTGGCACAACGTATCAGCCATAACAGTTGGTAAAACACTTTTCTCAACCTATGGGTTGTCTCTTCCTTCTGTTGATGGTTTCTCTTACTATGCAAAAGCTTTATAATATGGTATCAGTAATATTTCCTATGCAGTCAGGGTTTTGTTCACAGTCTTTGCCTACACCTATGTCTCCAATAATTCCATGTATTTTCTCTTCCAGCAGATTGTTTCCTTTTTAATATTTACATTTTAATCCACTTCAATTTTAGCTTATTGCATGGTGAGAGATATGGATCTAGATTTATTCTTTAGCATTTTGGAAAGCCATTTTATTCAGCACCATTTATTAAAGAGGCTATGTGTCTTCCAGTGCAAGTGTTTGGCCCCTTTGCCAATGATAAGGTTGCTGAGTATGTTTGGAGTTGTTTCTGCATCTTTTTTTCTGTTCCATTGATAGGCTTTTCTTTTTTCAGCACCATGCTGTTTTTATCACTGTCACTTTGTAGTACAATTTCAAGTCAGGGATTCCAATGTCCCCTGCCTTGCCTTTGTTACTTTTGTTATTTTAAGTCTCTTCTGGTTCCCAATGAATTTTAGGATTGTTTTCTCTAATTCTGTGAGTTATGTGATTGGTATTTTGGAAGAATAGTCATTTTCAGAATATTCATTTTGCCTACCCAAGAAGGGTTATCTTTCCATTTTCTGATGTCCTCTTGGATATTCTTTTTGACAGTTCTGTAGTTTTCTATATAAAACTTCCTTTGTTAGATTGATTTTTAAGTATTTCATTTTTCTGGATACTATTGGGAAAGGTTTTTTTTTTCTAATTTCACTCAGTGACTTTGGTATTTATATACAAAAATGCTACTGATTTTTGAGTGTTGACTTTGTATCCTGCTATGCTTCTCAATTTGATTATTAAATCTTTCTTTTCCCTTTTTTATTTTATGGAATAAAGGTAAAACAAACTTCCAAAACAAAATAATAGGAGAATAGCAATAGCTAATACACTGCATATTGTTATCTTGAAAGTAGTTATTCAAGTACAAGACATGGGCATTAAAATTTCTCCAACTGATATTAGCAAAAATTTTCCTTTTCAATGCACTAAGACACATTAATGGTATAACTGACTTGCATTTTCCCCCTTTCCTTTCCTTTCTTTCCCCTTTCCCCATCCTAGTTCCTTTTCCCTTTTGAACAATTTCTTCCCATTTCACAACATCTATTATTATTATTAATTTATTCTTTCAGTTTCTCACACCGGGGAGACAATACAATGTTTACACATGTGAGTCTCATTTATTTCACTATGAGTATAGTCTCTAGCTGTATCCATTTATTTATAAAAGTCTCAAGTTCACCTTTCTTTATGGCTGTATAGTACTCCATTATATAAAAATACATTTTTTAAATCCATTCCTCAGTTGATGGGCATTTGGATTGTTTCCAAGATTTAACTATTACAAATTGTGTGGCTATAAACATGGGTGCACATATATTGCTGTGCTATGATGTTTTTAAATCTTGGAAGATACCCAGAAAGGGAATAGGTGGGTCAAATGGGACCTCTAATTCTAACTACTCAAGCAATCTCCTTACTGATTTCCATAGTGGATGCACCAGGCTGCACTTCCACCAACAGTGAGAAGGTTCCTTTTTCCTCATAGCCCTTCCAGTATTTGTTACTGGTAGATTTCTTGATGATACCCATTCTTTCTAGGGTGAAACGGAATCTCATTGTTTTAATTTGCATTTCTCAAATGACCAACGATGTTGAGTATTTGGTTATTAAATCTTGGAGTCTCTTGGTGGCATTTTTGGGATGGTCTATGTAGATTATCATGTTACTCACAGATAACAATTTATCTTCTTTCCTCATCCTTATTCTTTTTATTTTTTGCTCTTGTCTAACTGGTCTGGCTAATGTTTCCAGAACTATATTGAACAGAAATGGCGACAGCGGGCATCCTTGCCTCATTCCTAACTTTAGAGCGAAAGCTTTCAGCTTTTGACCATTTAGCATCATGTTGGCTATTGGTTTGTCATAGGTAGCTTTTATGATTTTTTGAGATAGGGTTTCACTATGCAATTCAGGCTGACAAACTACGTAGCAGAGGGTGCCCTGAAACTCACAGTAATTCTCCTATATCAGCCTCCCAAATGCTGGGATCACACTTGGCCAACTTTGTTCTTCTTCCATCATGTGTTGGCTATTCTGGGTCTTCTGGCTCTTTATATAAACTTTAGAGTCAATCTGTCACTATCCTCAAATAACCTGTTAGAGTCTTCATTGTGGTTACACTGAATCTATAAATCAAGTTGAGAAGTCTTGGTAATATTGAGTCTTCCTATCCATGAACATGGACTCTCTCTCCATTTACTTAGTTTTTCTTTGGTTTCTTTCCTCAGTCCTTTTTGGTTTTTTAGGTTTTTTTTTTTTTGGTTTTTTTGAGAGGGTCTCACTATGCAGTTCAGGCTGGTATTGAGCTCACTTTGTAGCCCAGGCTAGTTTCGAACTGGCAGCAATACTCCTGTCTCTGCCTCCTGAATGCTGGGATTATAGGCATGTGCCACCACACCCAGCTGGTATTGTGTTCTTAATTTCAAATTCTAATTGTTCATTCTGGTATTTAGGAAAGCAACTAATTTCTGTATGTAAGCTTTCTATCTTTCAATTTTGCTATAATTAGTTACCTGTGCCAGGAGGTTTTATTGTCAGTTCTTTCAGATTTCTATATATAAAATCATGTCTTTCTCAAACAAACACAGTTATTATTTTGGGGGGGTACCAAGAATAAAATTCAGGATCTTGCTCTTGCTAAGCAGGAGCTGTGCCACTGAGCTATACCCTGGGCCAGACAGTTTTATTTCTTCCTTCCTAATCAATATAACTTTTTATTTTGTTGTCTTACTGCCACATGTTTTTACAAAAATAACTTCTTCATCATGACCAGGGTGATCAAAACTTTATTAAAAGGAGTCTCTTTTAGAATAAAAATTACAATTATTTGTCCAAATATTATCCCATAATTACATTAGGATAACAAGTGTGAACCAGACCCATCCTGGTCAATCCAGATGTACGATCACTCTATTGTCCTCCTCTCTCTCCTACCTCTCCTCCTGAGAAGTGGGTGGTGCATTAACTACCCTCCTACTAACCCCTTCGATCTCATCCCTTTCTCTCTATTGATAGCCATTCCACCCACAGACACTCCCAGGCCTGCCTTATAGTTCTGTTTTCACAAAGTTTCATCATTATCTCAAGTTACTCCCCAGTTTTCATAGTCTGAATGAAGAGTTCATTCTTGCTCTATTTTCTTTCCATTCTGGGCCATGACAGGTACCCAACTGACCTCTGTATCCATTGCCCAACTGACCTTGCTCCTCAAAGGCTACTGACGGTGGTGTCGTTTTACATTTCTAAGTCTTCAATCTCAACCCCTCAGCCTTATCAGGGTTCTCCAAATTGCCTTCTTTACCTTTCCTTACCCTATCTTTTCCTTGTTTTCTTCCTGTTTCTTTCTTCTCAGTATCTTGACTACTTCCTGTCTCCCTCTCAGCCACAGATACTGGTTTCTCAAGGCTCTGCCCTGTCCTTTCAGTCTTCTCACCCACACATCCTGACCATTTTCATAGGCTTACCAGCCTCCTCCAGAAGGCCTCATCTCTACTTGTGAATGGCTCGCACCCATCTGGATAGTCCAGGGCACAAAAAAATTAACATAGCCAAATCCTCACTTATAATCAACTCCATTAATTAGACAAATATTGACTGACTGAGCATGGCTTGCAGATGCTTTAGCAATGGCCCTTCTATTTCAACCCGTCAATACCATCCTATGTTACTCAGCTTCTGCCTTTTACTTCTCCCTCAACTCCCACATCCAATTAGCCAATAAATCATGCTGCATTTGCATCTACTGTTGTCTCACCTCATCTACCAGCTCCCCTTTAATTTAGGCTTTCATTGCTTCTCTTTCAGAGGTTATTTTAACAGTTTCCTAACTGGAATTACCCAGGCTGACCTGGATACAGATGAATTTCAAAGCATGCCCCTGATCACCTTATTCCCCCACTTAATGTATCTTTGATGGTTCTCAACAGGTTCCTTGGCCTACAGTATTTAAAATGCTTCACAGTGTGGTCCTAATCTTCCCATGCAGCCTTCTCCCCTATTAAACTCCCTTCAGGCTCCTCAACCTCCAGCTTAACCACATTTTTCTCCGATCCCAGAGATGCTCATATATCCTTTCCTTCACATTTCAGTACCGGCTGGTCTCCAAATCTCCACCAGTTGAAGCCTGATCAATTCTTTAAGATCTTTATCAAAACTTCGTATTTAGATCTTCCCCAATTGATCTGGGAGTTCTCTGAACTGAGAATGTATTTTCTTTGTGCCTAACAGTTCCTCCATGTAAGATAAATTTTGGTTACCTTTTTTACCTATGTGACTCTTAAGCCTTTCAAGAAAAGGTGTCTTATGTCTGATTAAATCATATACTGCTTGTACTGCTGTATAGTTAGTAAGCCAAAGGCAAGAATATTCAAAGTTAACTTTGCATCCACCATATAGCATAAAATAATGAGAATGTACTTAATACCATCAAAGTTAATTAGACCTAGAAACTAAGTATTTTTTGCAGTTCTTTTTGTTGGATCAAAGACACAGGGATTAGGGTTGGGGATGTGGTTCAGTGGAAGAGTTCTTGCTCCACGTGCACAAAGCCCTAGATTTGATCCCCAGCACCACAGGAAAAAAAAATCAAAGATACAGGGATTTTTTTTAAACAAAAATTATGGAACTATACATTCTCAATTGGCTCCTAAAGCCATAAAGTTAGACAAGACCCTGGAAATCATTTAATTCTCCTTCCCCCATCTCAATCCCAATCCTATAGTTGAGCAAATTGAAACTTTGAAAGATTAAATTGACCCCCACGATTACATCAATCAGTAGTCATAATCATTTACTAAGGGCCTTTTCCACACCAGACCATTGATGTATTACGTCAGTCTCACAACAGCCTTCAAAGTTGGTGGCCACGTCCTCTACTTCAGAGATACAGAATTTGCGAGAAGGTTAAGTGGTTTGCTGTGGGGTGGACAGCTTGTTAGAGGCAGAGCAGAGTTTAAACCCAAATTCTATCTGGCTGTAAAGATAGGTTTTGCTATTTAATACTGTAGCAGATTCAAAATGTACTAGACGTCCTGACTACTGTCCCCTACTATTTTTGTTAAGAATAATTAAGCCAACCAAGTGACTATGCATAATTACAAGTTTTAAGCCAGTTTTTGAAATCTTGGAGGCATGAAAATATAACACCAGCTTTATTACTATAAAAGTTATAAAGTTATTTACTACCAGTGTTTTGATTCTTTGTCAAAAAGAACCCTTTCTTGAATCTGGAAAAGCATAGTTTCTTGCTTTCCACTTTTTAAATATATTTTCAACTTAAAATTCATTTGTTCAACCACATTCAGTTCCTAGATAGCCAAGAGATATAGGCAAATACAAAGCTTGATAAGACATGGCTATGTTCTCCAAGAGTTTACAAGCAAGAAAAAGATAATCTACTAATGTCAGGAGCCATTCCTCTCCACCTAAGAGAGCGCAGGCTAATTTAGGGGCTTCCAACAATGTAAATCCCGGAGTGTGAGTCAGGATTCTTAGTTCTAATTTCAGCCCTGAGTCTTCAGCGAGTCATCTCACTGTGCCTTGGCTTCCTCAGCAAATGGATGGTAAAAAGGAAAGAACCATGCCAAATCATTTCAAGTTCTCTTTCAACTCTAAAACTATTTTCTCTGAGTTCGTTCTTGAGATTATTCTTCTGAAAGTGATCACAGCTACTACTACGAAAGGGAACTGAAAAGTACCTGCTCTTCTTTAGCAGTGGCTTTGTGGAAGCACTGAGTTCTAAAAGTACTGCACTGATAAGTGCTATAGTTGAAGCTGATTAAATATATTTCCAAGCTTTGTCATGTATAATAATATCAAGTTTATCAAAGTTAATCCTCTAAAAGAACATTAAACACTACATTCAAATCCTTCTATTATGTACAGCCTTAATTTAAAACCTTACTATTCATTTAAGATGTTTAAAACATAATTTTAAACAACTCCTTCATCTATTCTTCTGTGGAGTTATCAACAATAAATTTGGGTTAAGGCCTCTGCAGAATGAATGCTGTACCCATTTATCAAATTAATACTGCATATTAAGCCCCACTATTATAGCTCTTCCCATACTGCAGCTAAATTTGAGGTTTGCTTACAGGTAACAGGGAGGGAGGAATATAGAAAGACCAGTATTTCAAATGAGTGGAAGCATACCACTGTGAGCATTTGACTCTACTGATTCCACCTCTTTTCAACCAGCAGATATTTTTAATCACTCATGAACTTACATAGTGATGGATAAACTTTATCTTGACAAGGCTCTACACACCCTTCTTTCTTCATATTAAGCATGTTAGGATAGGATGCCTAAACCCAGATTGTGCAGCAAACTAACAACACATAGGAGAAAATAAGGAAAGCAAAAAAAATGAGGGGAAAATTAGAACTGTACCATGTTGGTGAGTTGGCCACAAAAGGCACTAAATTTCAACTGTCAAAGATAATCCTGCCAAGAAACCATGGAAAGACAATTCATTCACTCACTAGTCAACAAATACTGAGTGCCTAACATATGCCAAGCATTGTTCTAGATGTTAGGGCTACAGCAGCCAGCAGGCAAGCCACCCACCACAACCCCCTTCTCCAGCCACAGTGGCGCTTACACTCTTACAGCAAGAGGTCAGACCTTGAAGAACCCTAAGCAAAATAATGTCAAACCACGATTAAATGTAATAAAGAAAATAAAAGAGGACCTTGGGGTAATTTCAAGTAGGAAGAGTCAAGAGGTAAGTAACATGATAAAGAGGGCCTGGATGGGTAGGCGCCATTTGAATGACCCCTAAACAGTAAGAAAACTTTAATCTTAGTCGTGGAAGTGAGGGGTGGCGTGGGGATAAGTCAAACTGGGTTTCAGCGATGATCACTGTGGGAAAAATTCTGTATTCCCGAATGGTAAACTAGGTTCTTTGAGAATTTACCCCGGGGAAAGGGAGGGCTGAACTTAATCTTTAAAGACTACTTAAGGCTTCACTTGATTTTAAGATCCACATATTTCCAAAATTCTGCTCATTGCCTGATAGCTGGTTAAGTACACGCGATTATCAGAAAGATACTTTCAGAGTCCAAAGCCTGCCTCGCTCCACACCATCTGAACTGTGAATGAGACAGGACCCAGTCTCTCTCCATTGAATCAGCGCTGCCCAATTAACTCCTGAATGCGGCCAGGTGGAATCTTGTAACCTTTCCAAAGCACCCGAATCCAGCTTGGGAAAAGTGGGGAATTTGACACCCTCAAAGTTGGTGTGGAAATGGGGGGGGGGGCGCCGCCCTTTGGCAATAACTCTCCTCGCCTCTTCAGGCGTCGTCACCGCAGAAGGGCTGCTCTCCCGGGTCAGAGCACACGGAGAGTACGCGCGCGTGTGTATCCCGCATGAATCATACGAGCTCCGTCCGCGGGGCGGTGATTCATTCACTGCCCTGGAGCTCAGAGCCACCCGGTCGGGCGTACTGTGACGGCCGCACATGCCGCTTCCTTAATATTAAACAAATGTTTCAAAGTACAAACGCCCGGAGCCAGAAACGTGTACACCCAGGCGAGGCGGCGGAAGGCAAGTGCTCCCGGGGCGGGGCGGGAGCGGCGGGCTCGGGGTCCCCGCACCCCACCCCGCGCGCGCGGCGGCGGCCGAGGGGGCGCGGAGGGCGCACAGGTGGTCCCGCCGGGCCTGCCCCGACTGCCTCTGCCTCGCGGACGCCGAACGCGCCCTCGCCGACGCGCCTCCCGCTCAGCCCGGTCCTCGCGGTGACATCTTATATAATAACCCGAGCGAATCAAAACGGAAGCAGTGCGCGCTACCGGGCCCGTCTCCCGGCCGGAGCAGATGCTCGCGCTCCGAGCCCGCGGCCCCGAACTCGGCGCCCGACGCACGGCTCCGGGCGGGGGAAGGGCCCGAGCGCCGACAAGGATCGTCCCTCCTCCGCGAAGGCGCTGCCGTCGCCGGTCCCTGTCAGGAAGCCGCGAGCGTCACAAACTGCGTCAGCTTCTTCAAACACATTTCATGGTCTCCCTGCAGCCCCGGAGCCGCCGCTCGGGTGTCCGGGCCGCTGGCAGCGCCCCTCCGGGCAGGAGAAAGTTCCTCGGGGCCCTCCCGCCCGCGCAGCGCCGACCGCCGCGCGCCAGCCCCTCCGCGCCTCGCGCCCGCCGCGCAGCCCACAGCCCCGGCCGGCCGCGCGGCAGGCAGCTCGGGTCCCCCGGCGCCGCGCAGCCCCCTCCCGACCGCCGGGCTCGCGCGGCGCCCGGGCCACCTCCCCACCCCGGCCTGAAGGCAAACAGCCGCGCCATAAACTTCCCGGGCCGCACCGAGCGGGAGAGTCGCCCGGTCCGCGCGCATCGCGCTTACCTTTCTTGCAGAGGCCACGATCCGGGCGGGCCGCGGAGGCGCGTGGTCCGCGAGCGCGCGCGCGGGGCGGTAGGTGAAGGAGCCCGCGCCGGCGGGGGCGGGCGGGGCGGCGGGGTGCGGGCCGCGCGGGGCGGGGGCTGGGCCGGCGCGGCGGGCGGGCGGGCGGGCGGGAGGAGAGCGGAGCTGGCGGCGGCGACGGCGACGGGCGCAGGGCGAGCGCGCCAAGGGGGCGGAGGAGTCGCCGTGGGTTTGTTTACGCATTGCTGCCGGGCTCGGGGCACAGCCCGCACTCCCTGATTGGACACAAACTGGGGCACAGCCTCTCGCCGCCGCCCGCCAGGCCTCCCGGAGCCGCCGCTGCGCGGCTCCCGAGCGCCTGCCGGGCATGGCCCACGGCGGTGTCCAGGCCTTGGAGGGACGAGGGAGATGGCTGTCCAGGGCCGCTGCGGAGCCAAGCGTTCGCCCACGGCTCTCGGTCGCCCACCTGTAGTGGCCCGACCTTGGCAAGGCGAAACTCGAAACTTCTCAGGCTGGAGACTTATCCAGCTACAAAAGGAGACACCTCTGTTCCCCTACCCCGCCTCCCCTGGCCCTAGCACACAGAGCCTGCCGTTGGATTGATAATGCCGCTTAAATGTCACTGTGCCCCTTTGGAGCTGGTCAAGTTGAAGCTTCCTATAAAAGCTGCCCTGTTCTAGCTTCTGTGCGTCTAATCCAGCCTCCCCATAGCAGTCCAAGTTGCCCTCCCAGAAATGACCTTGCCTCTGATGCTCAGGATCCTCGGATGACTCTCCATGGCCTAGAACTCCAATGCCTTAGTCTCAGACCGGGCTTTCACTCTCCGCTGCCCAGCTACTACCCTGAAGCCTCTAACTAAACAACACTGACAGTGCCTCTTTCACGCTTCTCCTTTTGGATTCTGTCTGTCCTCTGATGGAAAACCTCATAGCTCCTTCCACCTGTCAAATTCTAGACTCAGCTCATCTACCATTTTGGCGCAACTTCCCGGAGTTTAGGAGCCAAATCCCCCTTATGGCTGGCACCAGCCTGGCTTGGGGATCAGTTGTGTGTCTATGCCGTGCCCCTGGCATTAATAGGGATTTGGTGTTGCGAGAAATGAAAATTGTAAGAATAATACTGCTTTGTCTCTCAGTGTCTACAGCTCTAGTGGAACTGGAAAAGTTCTAGTCTTTATTAAGAGAGTTTCCTGATAGTACACAGACTTCATCTTGCCCAAAGCAAGCACTTCCAAACACTGAGCATGCCCTCCCTTTTCACCTGTGTCTCTGTATGTACTTCCACCACACCTAACCGTGTGCCTGTATAGTCATGATGGGCCCTTAAGCTTGGAGGAATAAAACTGAAGTCTGCAGAGATGTTCCTTAAGCCAAGGCTCATGATCAAAGTGAGTAAGTCATAGAGGAGTAGACATGAATTTAGTCATTCTATAAATAATCATCTAGGCTAAGACACGCACCCCCCAGTCCTACAGCTAGTATGGATTTGTCACTGATCAAACACTCCGGATGTGTTTTCTGGGTAGACCCTGACTGATCCTTCTTTTTTTTTGGTACCAGAAATCAAACTTAGGACCTTATGCTTGCTTGCCAGGCGGGTGCTTATGCCACTGAGCTATATCCCCAGCCCCCTGACCCTTCTTGATGCCGGGGGTGGCTGACTTCTTTCTCTAGATGTGTGGCTTGTGGTCCCACTGGGACAGCATATTTGAACTCTGGAGGTGAATCCAAGTGAAAGTAAAGTTTTCTTTCCAAGCTAACTCAATAGTGATAATTTAATGCAGCAGATTAATTGCAAAAGTGTTGAAAGAACTGGAAGTGCAACTGGGGGACGGTGAAGCAATCTTGAGATTAGCAAGGAACTGCTGGGAGCATCTCCTCCCCTAGGGCTCCGGGGACAAAGAGAGGAGGCTGCCAAAACCTTGAAGGTGTTGTCCAGGAAGGGTGAAGACATGAGGGAAGTGCAGTTACTGCTGGAGATGCCTTCCAGAGTAGGGGCTGGAGGGGGGCGAGCAGCTGTTCCCTGGCTACCTCCCTCCTCCCACCAACCAGAGCTAACCAGTGGTGGCAAGTGCATGGCGCCCTGAGCTTGTGTGCAGCACCTGGTTGCCTCCGGGACACCTCTAGGGTGAACTGTGAATTCTGCAGTACTGTACAGCCAAACTTGTTTTCCTACTTCCCAGAACCCCCTTTCTCTTTCTTTTCCCTTGTACGTTTTTGCTTCCATTCTCCACTCTTCTCCGCTCTGACGTCCTTACATTTCCTTTCTCTCCTCTTTTCCATCTCTGGCTCTCATCCAACTCCCTCTGACTTGTCTTTTCCCTACAGGGTTTGTTCTCACCCCAATTTCTTTGACAGAGAGAGCTGAGTAAGATGCAGCCTTCTTCAGCATGAAGGATGTGCCCAGGTTCCTATCAAGGCAACTGGATTAGGAGCAACCATATTTTGCATACATTGTCTCATTTAGTCTTCATTTTGCACCTCTTATCTGGGCACCATTGGATGCAACTGGGTGGCTTCAGTCTTGCCTAACATAAAGGTTTTCTTTGTGCATGTCACCAGTAACACTGACAGTTCTCTTTCTGTTGTTTCCTTCCATCCTTTCTTCTCCTTATTTTATGTTTTTTCCTTTATTAGCACAAATATTTCTTCTAAATCTTAAACTCCAATAGTTCTGTACAACCTTATTCTCAGTCTCCAAGAAAAAATAACTGCTTAGAGGGAGTGGCAGAGGGCTTCAGAGGGCTTTTGAAGGATGGTTCTTTAAAAGAGAGCTAATCCCACTTACAAGAACTCTATGCTCATGACCTAATCACTTTCCAATGTCTGCTTTGGGGTTGGGAGTTCAACAGATGGAATTTGAAGGGACAAGAAGATTTAGACTGTTATAAACATGTAGCACAGCCTTTGGCATATAGTAAGGACTCAGTAAATAAATACAGGCAAATATTAATATGATTTCCCGTGGCCGTCCACCTAGTAAATACCACGGCAAGTCAAGTCTCTCAAGTTTCTAAGCCATAACTGAGCATTTTTTTTGCATTACTTTAAGTTATGTCTTATGGTTTATGTTTAATGCCATCTGTGAAAATATGATTTTCCTCTGGTTCTCTGTTTAAAGAAATTCTCAGTTATCTTTCTAGCTCCAGTTCCTTTACATTTCCTGCTTCCTGTGCCTGCCAGATTTGGTTTCCCTCACCACCCTTAGCAATGTTAGCATACTGTGAAGTTCTGAGGAGGCGGGGAGCACGGACCATGAGCCTCCTGCATGTGGACAAGTGCTCCCCGATCCTGTTTTTTTGTATAACCAAGTATAGTCACAGAACACTAGTGAGCAACCTTTTATCTCTATGTTTTCCTTCATAACTGAGGGCTGTTATTTTGTACAGCTTCGTACTTGATCTTGTTGTGTAGTGTAGAATACTGTATACATAACGAGTTACTTGTGTAAAATGTTTTAAAATTCCTAAAATAAAATGATAAAAGTGGTAGTAGTTGGATCGGATGTATTGCCTAGGCGCTGAGTATATGGAACCCTTAGGTTTGATCCCTAGTGACCCTTGCCAAAAGGAGGGCATAGAAGGGGCATATTTTTAAAATTTTGTTGTTTCTGTCTAAAATTTCTATCTAAAATTTTAAACTTTTGTTGTGCTTCCATCTAAAGATCTGTTCCCTTTAGACTTTTCAGTTTCAGTTCATTACATAACAGCTTGGGGACCTGGTGATTTTAGCCCCAACACTTGGAGGGCGGCTGGTGCTGGGAATCAAATCCAAAGATCTGGATGTGCTAGAGGAAGGTAATCCTGTAATACGTAGTCATTGAGTGACTTCAACTAAATTTCTTCAAAATTACAACTTGTTGTTGGTGTCTGGTCAATTATATAATTTACAAATTCTGATCTAATGTAAGTTTTAAAGGACCAAAAAAAAAAAAATCACTGAACTAAAGGGATTTGAATTATCTGTTATTTTCCAGCCTACAGAAAGTCAAACCTGTCAGCTTAAATTTTAGCAGGTTTGTAAGGGTGGTATGGTTGATACATTGTTTCAACTTGGGGAGTCTAGCGGTTTGGCTGAGTGATTGATTCAGCAGGAAACCAGGGTGCTTACTTTGTATACATCCTGAGCCTGTGGAAGAGGAGGGCATGGACCTTGTGTGAAAGCAACCGCCCCCTGGGTGGGGTTAGCCTGTTTACAATGTAAGGGAGAAAAAGAGGCTGCTTGCAGCCATTCCTCCCTTTTGTTGGTTGCTTTTGCTGTGCTCTGCTGCCATGAACAGTTTGCCTTCTGCCATGTGCCACTCTGCCTCTGAAGCAGCCAAGTATGGACTGAGACCTCCACGAACTGTAAGCTAAACAAACCTTTCCTTCCTTCATTTTGGGTGTTGGGTATTTTGTCTCAGCAATGAGAAAAAAGTAACCAAGACAAAGGGTACTCACTGGTCCCAAGAAAAGTCTTTAAATTCAGGGTGTCTAATCCATTACCAAAACTGTGATGGAGCTGGGTGTGGGGGCACACACCTGTAATCCCAGCACTTGGGAGGAGGCTGAGGCAGGAGGATCTGTCACACATTCAAGGCCAGCTTGGACTATGTAGGGAGTTCGGGCCAGCCTGAACCTGACTACGTAGCAAGACCCTGTCTTAAAGTAACAACAACAAAAGGTGGGTATGCATGTATAATTGTATTATGATGTCTTTAACTCTTTGGAGAAGATACCTAGAAGGGGGACACTAGGTCAAATGGAAATTCTAGTGTTAGTTCTTCAAGGAATCTCCATACTGATTTCCATAGTGCTTGCACTAGTTTGCATTCCCACCAACGTGGAGAATTTCTCCACCCCCTACCCCACAAACACACGGCCTAAGCAGCAGTTACCGTTTGATTTCTTGATAGCCATTCTTTCTGGTGTAAGGTGAAATCTCAGTAGTATTTTAATTCCCATTTCTCTAATGGCAATGTTGAACATTTTTCCCATGTATTTATTGGCCATTTGTACTTTTCCTGTGAAAAAGAAAATGTGGTATTTACACATAGTGGAGTACTACTCTGCCATAAATAAGGATACACTGGAGTCATGTGTGGGGAAATGGACACACTTTGAGACCATAATGTTAGGTGAAGTGAATCAGAACACAAAGTGAAATACCACTTGGTTTCTCTTACATGAGAAATCCAAAATATAAGTAAAAAGCAACATAAAACATAATAGAAAGTACGGAGGTGTATCTTTCTCAAATGGAAAGGAGGCTCAAGAGATTTGGTGGGCTGGCCAGGCATAGTGGCACACACCTGTAATCCCTGCACTAAGGAGGCTGAGGGAGGAGCCTGGGCCACATCCTGAGTTCAAGGCCAGCCTGGAACACATAGTGAGATTTAAAAACTCAAAAAGACATTGGGGGAGGAAGGGGAAGAGAAGGAGATGAAAAGGGAATTAAGATGTATTATGTACATATACCAACTCCCCACAAGGATTGCAAACAAGAACTGCAAATGTACTAACAAAAAATAAAAAATAAAGAAACCCGGAAAAATAAAATAAAATTACAAAAAAACCCTAAAATTGTGATGAAAGCCAAAACTTTTCTTTTTCTCCACTGCCTTTTCTCTTAGTCACTGGTCCCACTTTTCAAAAGTCCCCCAACCCATAATCTTTATGCAGCTTACTCTCTATGGACTATAAGCACCTTAAGGCAATAAAATCCAACCTGGCTTCTACCTCTAGAAGCTAGCTCAGTATCTACAGCCAGCCTGGGGCCTCCGTGCTGTTTGAGCCCTACATACCTAGCAAAGGAATCCCTGCCTCTTCGAATCTTTGTCTCCTCAGTGGACTGGAGCTAGTTATCATCCTGCCACCCTAATTCACTGGAAAGCATGACAACAGCTGAATGGGAAGTAAGTGTGCATTTTACAATAAAAGAAGATTCACAGAAGCTTATTCTCATAGTCTAAACCCAAGCAATAATTTATGAGGGTCAAGAAGACATTTTTTGAACAGCTGGACTTTTAGAGCACCTTCATATCCTATCACACAAACTGAACCTTGGCTCGCCTGCAAGTACAGTCTACTTGACTTTCAGTGTTACACATTTTCTTTAGATTGCTTGCATTAGTTTGGCCTTACTTCTGTGTGTACTTGTATTAACATTTCTGTGTAAGTTATTGTTTTAAAGGCACAATTTTCCCTACTCAAATGTCAATAATTACCCCATTTTTCCCTTTTATATTAAAGCTAGGCTTATAACCCAATGCTTTGATCACTCAATGCTGCTTTTATCCCTGAAGTCTACTTCTATGTCCTTTATGTCCTCCACATGCTTTTTCTAGGAATTTGGAAGTAATCCAAGAGATTCATCCTAGATCAGATTTTTATTTTGTAAAACAGGAAAAGGGGCCACAGAGATACGACTGGCAGAATCTTGAGTTCCCAAAACATTCATATCATGCTCTATTCACTTCCCATGTGTCTTTAAAACACACCTAAGGGTGTACTCCCTTTGCCAGCTCCCCTCCCCATTTCTCTTTTTCTACTTGTTACCACCCTTCCATCAGGCCTTATGGACTAAAATGGGTGATCTTGGTCTCTTGCTCTTTAGGCCTTCACTTCAATACCAGTTTGTTTGTTTTACTTGTCTTTTTCCGGGCAACTACCTGTTATGGTTGATACATTGTAGGACACCCCCTTACCCTCATGGGATGTTGTTCATTGTGTCAATTTGAGAAGTTTAGGTTAACTATGTGACTCAGCTGACTCAGCAGGGAGCCAGGGTGCTTGCTTTGTATTCATCCTGAGCCTGTGCAAGAGGAGGGCATGGAGATTGTGTGAGGGCTACGCACCCCCTGGGTGGGGGTAGCCTGTTCACAATGTAAGGGAGGGAAAGAGGCTTGCTCTTCTCTGCCACTCCTCCCTTTTGCTCTTGTTCCTTTGCTGTTTTTCTGTGGCTAGGAATGTTTTGCCCTCAGCCATGTGCCACTCTGCCTTGGAGCCAGCCAAGTATGGACTGAAACCTCCACAAACTATAAACTAAATAAACCATTCCTTCCTTAATATTGGGCATCAAGCATTTTGTCTCGGCAATGAGAGAAAAGAAACCAAGACACCAGCTCATAATTCAGAGCACTGACACTTTATAGCTGTGTTGCTGTAATAGATTGCTAATAGTGTCACTGTCTCCAGCCAATTTCTCCTACAGAGAGCCAAGAAGAACCATCTTACTATAACTCAACTTTTTATAATTATAATAAAATTGTGCTATTTTCCATACACAATCAAATTCAGTATTCATCTAGACTATTAATAAAATGTGAGTTTTATTGTCAAGCTTTCTCAATTCTGAAATATTTACTAGTAACAAGCTGTGTAACCTTGGCATGTTTAAGTTCTATGAACTTCAAAGTCTTCAGTCAGTTACCTGGTGGTATTATTCACTTAGGTGCCTAACTCATAAGAGCATTTGAGAATTAAATGTAAAGTGCTTAATAATTGTTATAATAGCTAATAGTATTTACTGAGGCCTTACTATGGGCCAAGCAGTATCCTGAGCTCTTTAAATGAATTCTATCAACCCTATAACATAAATACCTGTATTATTCTTAGATAAGAAAACTTAGGCTTCTAAGAATCAAGAAAAATAGGGTCAACCAGCTAAGAAGTGGTCGAACCAAGATGCAAAACTCTGCAAACTTGTATGCCACAGTCTATTTCATGGAAAGAATGTAGTAAATTACCTAGGATTCTATTGCTCATTATTATTACTACCTTAAAGGAGGGAAATTCTTCTGTTTTCAGATTTCCTTCTGAAATTGAGTCTTAACACCACTTTAGAAAAAGATGGCTAATCTTTATAAATAAACGTGCGGGGTATCACTTACTTCTGCTTCCTAAAGAGAAGCAGGACTTTTCCATAGCCTGGTCTCCATAATCAGCTTAGTCTTACCCTCACTTCTCTGTCTTCCATAATACATTCTCAGTAAAATAGGAATTATACAGACAATGCCGAACTCGTACAGTTCATAATGGCAGGCCAGGTATTTGTTTTCTGATTAGTTTTTTACAGTTTCTTTAAGACTTTATCAGGGATAAGAGCAAAATATTCTGTGTTGTTAGCTCTCTTTGTTCTTTTACCTCAGACATTTCTACCTCCGAAGACAGTTTGAGAAAGGAAATCTGTCTAGTAGCTTCCCAGAAAACAGTTCTTTTGGTCTCTAGTATAGTATTTTATTACCTTCTCTTAGGGCATGTTTGCACCATGATCAACAAATGGTCTGATTTAACTGTTTTCTGCCCTTTGATGATGCTAAGAATAAAAAAGTACCTTGTTTCTGGTTTTGAGTTCCTTTTCCAGGTGTCCACCAATACTTCAGCCCATTATTTTTCTGCATTGTACGTGACACACCATGCCTTGTCTGCTGCTCCCTTGCTTCCCACAAGTGTGTGTGTCTTTCCCCGAAGCATCTGGTTATTTATGTTTAAACATCTGGTCTTTTTGATTCATAGCAAAAATTGACCTTGGCCTTCTAATAATGAGGTTTTTATAGGTCCTAGAATCATAAAACGTTAAAGCCGGAAGGACTTTGGTAGATAACAGAGGCCAACAGTTTCCTTTTATAGTGAGAACCAAAACTCAGAAAATCTAAGTATCACAAGCAAAGTTACACAGCTTAGGATGAGAGAAAGCTAGAACCAGCCTCCAAACTTCTTCACTTGTTTCTTATGTTTTGAATTTAAATACCTGAAGATTATAATATGAGGAATTCACATGTACCTTTTCCCCAAGGGTTTAAGTTTTCATATTAGTAGTTTTCTTAAATACATTTCCAGGAAGCATAGAGGAATAGGAATTGAAATGATTGAAAAATTTCAGGCTCTTTGACAACCAAGATGGCTATTGTCCCAAAGAGAACTAATGTGCCACCTAAATTTTGTCTAAAAATACCTGAAAACAATTACTGCATATTTCTTTTAGACTCTTCTCATTTTTAAACTATAATAATCATGAGTATCACTCCTAAATGCAGCCAGTTTGAGGAAATAATGAAATTGTATAAAAGACTTTGTTCATCTTTTCCTCCTAAAACTGCTCCATGCTTGAAAGCATTAGACTTCTGATTGATAGCACTTACCTGCATGTCAGATGCTATCCTAGAATTAAAAGTAAAGTCCTTGAGTTTAAATTCTAGACCCACTATTGAATAGCAGTACTTACGGAAAGTACTAACTCTGAAACCTCTTCTTTCCCTGTAAAATGGAAAGAATGCCATTTACTTCACAAGGGGTAAGTGAGTGGTAAATAAAATAATTTGTGAAAACAGAGAAAAATTTTATATATAAAAAGGACAAGAGTTACAGAGCTGGAACTGTGTCCCTTGATTATCCTTTTTCTTCAGTTGTACTTTGTATCATGCATTGTATACAATAAATTCTCAAAATTTTTTTTGACAATGATGATTAATGACAACCAGATCTCATATTTCTCTGTTTGCAATCATTTCCTACTCTCTTGTTCTCTGTAGGCTCAGCTATTTCCAGGTTTGAAGCCTTTTGGAAGACCAGCTCATCTAGTGTAGAGCTCTGCATGAGGATATGGGGTGGGCATTTCACTAGCTACTGTTCATAATGACTATGGTGATAACTTTAAATGGTTGGTGATCCACCTCCCAGGTACATATATGTATTTTGAAATGTGAGGAAGTATGCTCCTAAAATGTTACCAGTTATTGCACAAAAGAAGCATTTTATGGTTAAATAGTTTGGAAATTACTGGGTGAAACCAAGTTAAACAATTTAAGGTTGACTTGCTTTGTTTTTATATAGAATCTTTAAAACACTAATGTACATCCTGAATTTGTAAAGTAGGAGGGTGATAAAACGCGTACAATTCCTCAAGTGTATTTAGTCATAAACTCATTTATTAACTGGATATCTGTCTAATGAGTGTGGTGTAATGTGGAGCCAATTTTTGAGAAATGTTAAATATTCTTGAGTTTCAATTAGCTATAGAGTGTATACTCAGTTTGTTCTAAAACTGTTTCAAATGACCTTTCCCTTGCTTTTGTTTTCTTCTGTGTAATGACTGAGACTGTATCTCTCCTCCTTGTTTATCATTTCAGGATTTAGATGCTATTACTTCTCAGGCTGACTTTCTCCAGACCAAGAAATCATAAGTTGTTTAAGTCTGACTTCATGTGTAAGCTTCTCAATTCCCACAATCATTTTAACTGTCCTGTTCTAATCACATGGTTTTCAAGGTACAGAGTAAAAATTTTTAAAAAATGGTGAATTAACTATAGCAATAACAACTAGGTTTTGAGTGTGTACTGCGGACTATACTTTTGCTAACAGATGTACGTGTACTTTCCCACTTAATTGTCACCACAACCTTATGAAAAGGTAGTAATATTTTCATTTTACACAGGGAAGAGCTTGAAGAGAGCTCAAGTGACTTTGCTTAGGAAGGTCCCACTTTAAGAGGGTGGTGATGGTGGCGGCGGGATTGGAGGTAGGATTAGAACTTGTGTTTATCTTTTAATTATTACCTGGCATCGCCTTTGCGGGGTTGGTTCTGCTTTTACACAAGTGCAGCAGTGCTTCTAACCAGAATCCTGTCTAGCCTTAAAGTGCTTGGCACAGCATGTTGCGTGCTGCAGTCAATACTCATTGGCAAACAGCAATTAAGCAGTTTCCCTAAACTAGGCGAGTAGTGAATGATGTCCAAGTTTTGAGACTCTCTCCTTCACAGATCCAGATTTTTCATCAGGACTAGCTCAGTGCTCCAGGTGAGCTCTCCCTCTCCTTGATGTCACCTTCCCTGGGCTTTCAGGCATCCCGCACAGGGAATATTGTTCACTCTGATCCCCACATTTATTCTGCCCTCTATGAGGTAAAAGTTAAAGACAGTACTTTTGTTGTCGTTTGCTAATTTTATTGGTGTGAGGAAGACAAAGGGCTCAACCCTGGCACTTCCCATTGAGACACTTGCAATCTTTCAGTCTGAAATTAATGCCAGCTCCTATAGTCAAGGTGCTTGCGGGTGGTGGCCGAGGGTGGTGTGGACTGGGGTCTCACCATTAGCTACAAGCACTATCCCAGCACCGGGACATGGGTGTTGGAAGCACAGAATTGTCTTTTGTGCAGGCCTGGCAGGCCATCAAAGGCCCTTTATGAGATAAACCTGGCCACCTGCCTGTGAGGACCCCTGAATGTGCAAGGAGCTGCCTAGAGACAGAAATCTCCAAGGATCCCTGGGTCATGGATGGTTGGACGGCTCCTGGCAAAGATTTTAGTGACCCTGGCTCTCTGAGACAGTGCCCTCTGTGGCAGCCAAGCCCAGAAACTGCCCTAACATCCAGGCCAGCAGGAGCCGGCTTTCCTCACTCGGTTTCCTGCAGACTTCCTCAGGTCTGGGTTGAATGCCACTGCTGAGAGCCCCCGTGAGAAGGCCGCACCTCTCCATACCCTGGCTCTCCGGTGGAGGGAACCCGGGTCCCCAAGGAGAGAGTGAGCTGTCTGGTGGAGGGACCACAGCCCAGACAAGTGGAGTGCGCTGCTACCTGTGTTTCAGCCAAGGCCATGTGAGCAGATCCCCACGTGGGTAAAAGGGACTTTTCTCCTATATTTAATGAAAATGATGGACATATGGTGAGAAGGAGTGAGAATGGCATGTGCGAGGTTGAAAATGGTAGACCCAGAAATCCTGCAGGTCAGACAGGGCTGGTTAGCATTGGACTTTCTGGATGTTGGGGTCCCCGTCATGCTGCAGATCCCATCTTGACCAGGTAGAAAAGGGATACCAAGGGAAACAAAGATAGCCATCCCGGTTCTGGAAAAAGTATCCTGCAGTTTGTAGCCATCAAAAGGAAGTACTGTGGAAAATGGGCCATTCCAGGAGGTGGTGAATCCAGGAGAGAAGACTTGTGCCACACTAAAGAGAGAATTTGGCAAGGGAGCCCTGAGCTCCTTATAGAAATCTAGGGTAGAAAGGCAGGCACTGGAGAAACAATTGCACAGACCCCTAAACCAAGAGCATTTTGTGGTCTATAGAGGTTATGTGAATGATCCTTGAGACACAAATAATGTGGACAGAGACAGAGTCTGTGAACTACCATGACAAAACAGGTAAAACGGTGGACCATCCTCCTCTGAAAGCTGTGATGGTACTGTGGGAGTGAAATGGGCGGACATTAGCGATCAACTCAAACTTTATGCCAGCCATGCCCAACTTATTCAACTTGTGGCTGAGTATCCAGGTGCCCACTGGAATGAGGACCTGTACCCTCACTGTCATGGACAGGGGCTTGGATTCTCATGTAAGCCAAAACCCTGCCCTCCCTGCCCCCTCAAATGGGTGGATAAGAGGCAAACGACACAGAATTCCCATGAAATAAAATGGAGTGGGTCACTTTGGTGATTATTTCCCAAACTTCACAGTTTATGCTTGTCAGAAAATAATATCAGACATGTATGGAAGACTAGGATCACAAACTTTGTCACTTTCTCAGTAGAATAAGGGGAATATACTCACGTGTTGCTTATGTTGTACAGATGGTTTAAGCCAAATAAACCAAATTATACAATTAATGTTCTTTGAAAAATTGTAGATAAAACAAATATATCTTCTTTTACTAACCACACCCTC
The DNA here is from genome assembly GCA_004027595.1 of Dinomys branickii. NCBI lineage: Eukaryota > Metazoa > Chordata > Mammalia > Rodentia > Dinomyidae > Dinomys > Dinomys branickii. The sequence goes on along the minus strand of PVLD010006037.1, from coordinate 33,952 downwards.
TACTTCTCATCCAGTTTGAATTTTTCAGTTCTTCTTTTTCTTTATGTGAGATTATTGTCTCATGTTTTCAAGTTTAGCTTTATGTGATTTTATTTGTTGTTTGTGAGTACAGAAGCTGTCTCTGGTTATTCTGAATTTTGAGGGCTTTCAGTTTTATGGGAAAAGTTTAATCTCTATTTTAGTCCATAAGTATCAAGTATTTATGAAACAGGAAAAACATGCAACAACAAAAGTGAGTTTAAGGTCCAACTCTGGTTATTAGAATTGTTTCTGTCTTAACAGAATTAACTAAGCTTAGAATATTGATTTGTTTCATCTCAGAAGGGGACCTACAAATGCAGATTCCTGTTCTGAAGTCTTCATCAGGATATGTATGTAATCGGAGCCTAATGAAGATACATTTCAGTCTTATCTTTTCTCAACCCGAGAACCCAAACAGCAGATAGAGAAGGTATTTATAGCCAAGTTGCAAACACAGCAGTGGCCTCTCATGCCGAAAATGAGGGAATCTTATTAGCAACAAACAAGCCAAAAATAATTTTCTTTCCTATCTCATTACATAAAACAAGCAAGTAAACTTTGTTTACAATACATGGAAAATTAACTCAAACCACTACAATGAGCCTTTTTTGATTAGAAAAAAATAAAGAATATTGCAGGAGTTGGTAGCTTCATAAGAAGATCACGTAAATAATAATAGCTAACATTTATATTCCCCTCACTATGTGCAAGCACTCTTTTAAGTGTATGGTGTATGGTGACTTATCCTAAGAGTTGCCCTGCGAGGAGGGCACACTTACGTTGCATGTTAGGCCCCTGAGACGCTGACTCTTAGAGATGAGCATAAAGGATATTTATCAGGAAGTGGCCTTGAAACTCAGCCCCTGGGGAAGGAAGGAAGAAGAAAGCAGGACTAGGCAGAGTGGGAATTTGAGCTGGAATGTAAGTCCAGTGAAGGCCTCAGCCAACTCTATTTGGAGCTCTGGAGTTGGAAAGTCCTTTATAGCTAGCCTGAGTTGGCATAAAAGAGTCTGGCCTTTATGCCTGCTATCGATCACTGAGCCTGTAAAGAGAAATAACCCTGGGAGAGAAAATTTCTTCAGCTAAAGCCACACTCAAAGAGGGCTGATAGCAACAGACTACTTCTTGGTAATAATCCTATCACTTGAGAAGGCATCTGTCGCATATTATTATCTCTGTTTTATTGTTCATAACAGAAGCATAGGTAAGTTACAGAACTTGAATAAAGCTATACACGGAGTAAATGGTGGAAGTGCAATTGTAGCATAGGCTATTGGGCTCCACGGCCGAACTCTGACTGATAGGTCATAGTCCGCCTAATACCTAACCTCCTCTCATTCCCCAACTCCCTCTGCACTCTTCTTTCAAAGGAGAAATTGCCACTGTATTTATTCCTACTTGCACACTTGGCCAGGCTCCTCTTTCTAAAGCTGCATGGTTTCATTTGTTTTTCTTTTGAAAAATATTGTTTTATGTGGGTGATGACGATTGTAAGAAGGCTCACTCATGAATGCTCATCATTGTTCAAGCTCGGGAACAAATTTAATCCATCACTTTTTCTTGTGAATTCTATAAATGCTTGTTTTTAGGGTGCAGCCAACTGCCCTACACATTAGCCTTGTCTCAGTAACTTTTCCAGGGGAGATGTGTCCCTTGTCTTTGAGTAATTGAAGTACCCAGTTAGCTTAATATTTCTGAATGTTCTAAAGCTTAATTCCTTTTTTTACAAACTCTTAAGCTTCTTAAGAAAACTCATATACATTTACATATATATTGCATAATCATTGCAAAAACATGAATACTGAAAGTCTTAAAATATCTCAAATGTAATATGTCCAGAACAGAATTTTTGCTTCTGGTTTTTAAGAAAAGTATTCCTCTATCATTCTTCTCTGTTAAATGGCACCAAAATCCAACCAAGGTGGGCAAGAAAACGAGGAATTATCCTGTAATCCTTACTTTCCCTTGCCCCCATCCAACCCATCTGCAAAATTTGGTCAGTGGTACCTCCAACAAACTACATCCAGAATCATTCACTGCTTTCTACCTTCATCCACTACATAATCAAGCCATCGCCCCTCCTCCTCCAGATTACTGCAGTAAGTTCCTAGCGTGGCTTCCTTCTGACATTCTTGTCCTCATATTCATTTTCCACCAAAAAATGAAATGACATTTTTAAGAACATCAGTTACATGAGCTCCCACCGCTCTTAAGACCATCTGATTGCTTCATTTTTCACAGGAATTAAAACATGGACTCCTTACCTGGCCTTCTGGCAGGTGTCTGCCACCCACTCTGACCTGGTAACATTCCGTTCTGGACTAGGCTGGCCCTTCTATTCTTGGCACACTCACTTGCTACTTGCTTCTGCCCCAGAGTCTTTGTTTGGCTTTTCTTTGTCTAAAATGTACAAATCTTCACAAAGTTGACTCCTTTTGGTTTTCATTCAAATGGCACTTTGATTTTTCTGACACCTAATCTAGAGTTCAACCAGTCTATTTCTATTTCTTTGCCTCAGGTTATTTTCCACATATTATTTAGCACTTGCCTATTATCCCCTATATTTTATATTTACTTATGACGAAGAGAGACCATGAAAGGACTTTTCTGTCTAATGACTGCTGTAGCCTCTGTACCAAAATAGTGTCTGTCATGTCAACAAATTAGTTTTGCAAAATAACTGCTCTTAACCCTATACACTCTTCTTTTTAAAATTAATCAAATTGGCCCTAAATTATTTACACTTGGCCCAGAACTTTTTGAGCTTTTAATTTGAAATAATTATGTAGTAACAAAATAGTACATAGGGCCCCTGTGTACCCCTTCATCCAACTTCCCTTAGTGTTGACACCTTTTTTATTGACAGTTATTTGAATCAGAAAATTAACATCCACTTAATGTTTTTATTATTAAGTAGTTCATAAATCTTACTCAAAATTACCAGTGGTTCTATTTCATTTAAATGTCCTATTTTCTTTACTTCCTCCAATCTAGGAAAGTTCTCCTACCTTTTTTTCATTTCTTTCTTGATCTTGACATTTTAGAGGGTACTGTCCAGCTTTCCAGTAGAATGTCACACAATTTGAATTACTCTAATGTTTTCTCATGATTAGACTGAGACTATGTTTCTGGCAAGGATACTACAGATGTAGTGCTGTTTGGATAGTCTTTTACATTGAAAAAATTAAGGCAAAGTTTCAGTGTAATCACATCTAGATATAGATAGTAAGTAGTATAACGTGTATTTTTAAAATGTTTTTGGGGGATTTCTAACTGCCTTTACTTTGTACTATTACTGACCAGCACTTTTATATATTTGTGCATGAAAACACACACAACTGAATACGTATATGTCTAACTCTCTTGCCCTTTCTCTGTAAGAGACTTCGCGGCCAGGAGGTCCTAAATTTCATTCCTATTTGCTCTATTCTTTTCCTTTAAGTTCCTAAGATGACACTTGAGTACTATGTTATTCCCGCTCTATCAATTGCCTGTATTTACACACATACATATATACACACACAGATACACACACACACGTCAATGCTGCAAATAATCCCTAAACATACCTAACTAATTCATAAGCACCAGGGTTGACAATTAGGGTTGAGTTTGAGTGGGTCCTTTTTCTAGTCACAACCGGGCTCATTCACATGTCTGAGAACTGGCTGGTTGTTGGCTGATCTAGGATGATCTCAGATGGGATGAAAGAAGAGAACCTCCTCTGTGTATCAGGTTATTCTAGGCAGGTTTTCATCACAGCAGCAGAGGATCAGAGGTCAAATGCAAACATACAACAATTCTTGAGTCCCAGACTCAAGTCCCTCAAGCACAAACTCCCAGGTACCAAGTCACTTTCCTCTATTCCATCCAGTGGATAAGGAAATGACTCTAGCTCTTTGGTGAGAGGAAATGAAAAGTCGCATGGCTAAGGACGAGAATGCAGAGAAAGGTAAAGAATTGGGGCCATTTGCACATTCAATTATCCTACATTCATTGTGCCTTTTTCCTTTTTTTATTCAACAAGGAATTTTTAAAAAACAATATTTTGAAAACAATACAGGAATGTTAATTGAACATCTAACATGCCTAATCATGCAAATCAAAACCTTTTTTTCAGGAACTGTTATCCCTTAAAGGACAGCATTCTCCCATGCTGAGAATGGTGACAGCAAGAAAAATAGAGTGTGGGAAATATCTAATAAGAAGAAATTAATAAAAACTACACGTCATCGTAGTTCAGGCTAGGCTTTCCCTATAAATGAAGATAGATACAAGTTTACATTCTTTTCTTTTAGTGTCTGTTTGAAATACATAATAGTTACATTGGTTTTGGGAATTGATAACATGTATATAACATATCTTGATAATTTTGAATTCCTGTACCCGTCTCCCTTCCCCTCCACCACGTCCCCTTCTTCATCTACAGAACAGCTGCCTGTTTGTCTCCTACTATCTCTCCTTTCTCTCCCTTTTATTTTAGTTTTTTATATAAGAGAAATTGTGCAACCTTCTGTGTCTGACTTATTTCACTTAACATTATGGCCTCAAGATCCATCCATTTTCCTGTGAGTGACAGGATTTCATTCTGCCTTATGGCTGAATAATATTCCATTGTTATATATACCGCATTTACTTTATCCATTAGTCTGTTGGTGGGCATCTAGGATATAACCAGAGTCTAGCTATTGTAAATTGTGCTGCTACAAACATGAGCATGCTTGTATCACAATGCCTTTAACTCTTTTTGGAATATCTGCAAGAGAGGCATAACTGTGTCAAATGGACTTTCTATTTTTAGTTTTTTGAGGAATCTCCATACTGATTTCCACTGTACTTGTACTAGTTTATGTTCCCACCAACAATGTAGAAGAATTCCTTTCCCCTCCACCTCTTTGCCACCACTTGTTGCTTTTTGTCTTCTTGATGATAGTCATTCTGACTGGGGCAAGATGGAAATCTCAGAGCTGTTTTCATTTGCATTTGCCCAATGGATAGAGATGATGAACATTTTCTTCATGTACTTATTGGCCATTTGTATATATGTCCTTTTTCCCCTAACAGCTCTAGAGGGACACAATTCACACATCATACAATTCACCAACTTAAAGTGTATAGCTCAGTGGTTTTTGATGTATTCATAGGGGTGTAACAAACACCAGTGCAACTTTCTGCCACTTTCCACTTTCCACACCTGGCTGAGCAATTGTTCACTTTGATAAATCGTTCCCAGTTTCTCCCAGGTGCTATTCCAATATTCTCTTTTCTGTTTATTGGGGTCATATCAAATAGGATAACAATCAGATGAAAATAAAATTGTGGAGAATTACAAAGTATTGCAGTTTCTTTCATCACTTGCTTAAAGTCTGGTACACACTCTACCTGTGCACTTCCTTTTTCATTTCTGTCCAACAGTTAGAACAACAGGTACATTTACTCTCTGCCAAGCCTTATCTGAATGTTTCTTATCAAGACCAGATGAAACATTTTAAGACAGCCTTTTGTTAAACCAAGACAGATCTATTCTCACTACTTCAAACTAGCAGCTTTATGAGTTCAGAGTTGTATATTTCTGCTCTTTCAGTACCTATGGTATGGCTGTGTGTATATTTAATATTCACCTGAATGAAATGAAAGAGCTAAATAACATTTTCTCCTTTATCATTAGAATGAATGTAGGAGTCAAATACAAGTAAAAGCTATTTGACGTTGCACTAGTAAGCTTCATAATGCTAAAGTTCTATATATGGAAGGAGACTTTCCAAGTGAAATTTGATCTTTTAGAAATACTTGAAAGATTTTGATACTGTACCCTCTTAAAAATGTAAGGTTATCGAGACTCTTCTCATGATTTTATGTCCTATGAATTTTAAAATCTTATTTCAACATGGTAAGTTTTGCTTCTGGAGTTTATCATAAGCTAGCTGTAGGAACTCGGACGAGTCCCTCCATACCTGCAGATTTCCTCGTAACTCACAGTCCCACAAGTGTTGCGTTGACCGATGAGTGCAGCATTGTCATACATTTATTATAGGAGAGGATGTATAACCTTATACTTTTATTACTACCATATAAATTAACAAAGAGCAACTTTTTCAAAACAAGGAGTTACATATGTGAGAAGTATGAATTGTACTATAATTTCTTATAAGAAGATCTGAGAAAATTGGTGTGGCTTAAAACAACACATCTGTCATCTTACCCTTTCTGTGGATCAGGACTCCAGGCACAGCTTAGCTTCTTCAGGGTATTAAAAGTGTGCACTAGAAGTGGTGGCTGGGACTGCTGTCTTATCTGAGGCGCATCTGGGAAGAGATCTGCTTCCCAGCTCATGTGGCTATTGGTAGTTTTCAGTTCCTTGAAGACTGTTGCACCAAGAGCCTCGTATTTTCTGAATTTTAACCAGGGGCTGCCCTCAGTGACTTGACACATGGTCTTCTTCATAGTTCGGCTTACAACACGGAAGCTGACTTTTCCAGAGTGAACAAGGAAGAGGTCTCCTAACAAAAAGCATTATAAAATACACAATGCAATCATATACATATGTTTGTGTATCTCTTGGCATGTTTGCTGATTCCGTTTGTGAAAAGCAAGTCCTCTCCTTTAAGCAAGAGAGAGGACTCTACAAGGCACAGGCACCAGGAAGCTAGGATCATGAGGGTCACACTAGACTCCCTGCACAAGGGAAAAACCATACAATGTACTTGAGCAGTGGAGTAGGGAAAGATTCTCGAGAGCATGCCACTCCCCAAACACTTAATGCACATGGACTTTTGCAGTCGGGTGAGCATCTTGCTTCTCCCTTATTCTCCATTTCAGGAAAAGCTGCTATCCTTAGCTCTGTCCTCAAACCTAGGAGATAGCTCTGATTCTTACTCTCTCTAGTCAGTTTACCCCAGTCCAATCTGTGAATAAGATAGCAAAAAATGGCCCGTCTCTCTATGTCTACTATTTTTTCACCATTCTTAGTTACTACTGACTTATCTGCACAGACATCTTCTGAGTATATAACTGTTGCCCTCCTCGACAGTCCACTCTTCACATAGCAGCCAGGGGGCTTCTCTTAAAACATAATGCTATTTGGGAGGCCGAGGCAGGAGGATCATTGTGAGTTTGAGACCAGCCTGGGTTACAAAGTGAGCTCAAGGCTGACCTGAACTGCATGGTGAGACCTTGTCTCAAAAAGACATACATACATGCATACATACATACATACATACATACATGCTGAATGGAGCTAAACTCCAAACTCCTTTGTCCAATTTATAGGACCTCATATAAAACAATGCCTGCCTATTTATCTAACTTTATCTGTTCTATTGTTTCAAAGTGCATTTTTTGACTTGTTATAATGACAGGAACTTTTATCACAATGTAAAAAAATAATTCTAGGTAAATAAATGTATTAGCTAGCCTAACAAAGAATACAGCAGTAACAATATCACTCAAACGGTAAATTTTAATAAGTCAAGCATTTGACTTTTACTATCACTTGAAAAGAGTAAATTTTAAGAAGTCAAATTTTTGAGACAATTTTTTTTAATGCAAGCAATTATGGCTTTATGGCTGGTCCATTGGAGCATGGATCAGGTCTCCAAAGTGGGATATCCCTATTTTAGAAAAAGTTATGAAATAATATAAAATTCCAATTTAAACTACTAATATACATTGATCATAAAATAAGAAAACAAGTTTATCATAAATGGAAAGTTCTACACTTTTGGAGAGGGACAATTACAAATTTGGAGGCAAAATTTGTATGTGACTTATTAGTAGGGCTTAATCAAAATTTGAAGTTATGTCCAGGCATGGGGCACACGCCTGTAATCTCAACACTCAGGGAGCTGAGGCAGGAGGCTCACCACAAGTTCAAGGCCAACCTGAGCTACATAGTGAGTTCAAGGCCAGTCTGAACTACATAGCAAGACCCTGTCTCAAAAAAAAATTTGTTTTGGTGCTGGGAATTGAACTCAGGACCTTGCACTTGCCATGCAGGAGCTGCACCCCTGAGCTATATCCCTAAGCCCCTCAAAAACTATTTTGAAGTTATGAAAGAATGACAATAATAAAAATCTCAGATTACTTGAAAGAATGAAAGCCATCATAATACAGATACACGCATTCCCATGTTTACAGCAGCACAATCCGTACTAGCAAAATCCTGGAAGCAGCCCGTTTGTCCAATAGATGCATGGATAAAGGAAGTGTGGTGTATACACACTACGGAGTACGACTGTGCCATGAAGAAGGATGGCGTCAAGTCATTTGTTGGAACATGGATGCATCTTGAGACCATGATGCTATGTGAAGTGAAGCAGACACAAGCTTAAATATTACACAGTTTTTCTTTTATGGGATGCTCAAATTATAAACAAAGAGCAAAATAAAAGATAGATAATAGGAAGTAGGGTGATGAATCTTTCTCAAATGAAAAGAAAACCTAGAGATGGAGAGAAGAAGAATGGGGAGGAAAAGGGGATAAAAAAAGAATCAAGATGTGTTATGGACATGTACCACCTCCACCCAGGTAATGAGATCATTGTTTACTGTAAACACGTGCTAATAAAAATTAAAAATTGAAAAAATAAAATCTCAAATTAGAAGAAACAATTATGCAAGCTAATTTTCCTATTAGTTAAAACTGGAATTGTTCACTTGGATCATTTACATCTGGTTCCACCCCATTCGTCACACACTACCCAAATATCTGGGTGTGTTCATCCATGACAGATGCGGGGAGAGCACGGCCCTTTGGGTAGATGATTGGAACTGAATCGGAACTCTGCAGCTCAGTAGCTGAATGATCTCGTTCAGTACGTTCAAACTTACCGAGCCTCCATTTCCTCACAAGTAAACAGGGGTAACAACCTACTTCTGAGAGAATTTTCTGATTAGATGAGACAACTCATTTAATTTATTTAGGGATTCAGTACGTGTTATTTTTCTCCTTTTCTGTCACTGCTTGGCTGACCAATCCAAAAGTACCCAGAATTTATCCACTTTCTGTTTCTATTCTGATGTATTGGACCTAGAATCAACTTGAGCAAAATAAAAGAATTAGAAAAATACTGTAAAGGTGACATTTTAAAACTTGTCTAACACGGAGGAGGAATGACACCACACATGAAGTAAAAGATCTCAGTAAGGACTGCTAAGTCACATAGGAGTGTTATAAAGATACATAGGAAAAGAACAGAGGCTTACTCTCACAAGTCACTCAACATTTCTGACACTAAATGAGTGCGAGGAGGTTTTCCCACACACTAAGCAATCAACAAGAGTTAGGAAGCCAAAGTCTTCTTTCCTACTCTTATCACACAGTCAACTCTACAACACTTGACACAGAATGTTACTGGGATCTGGGGCGCCACAGTCTCCTACTGATTTCTAGGTTCCTTCTGTCATGAACAAAGAGTTGAATGAAACAAGTATAAATGGTAGCATAATTTTCCATTTATTAAAGGTAGGAACAAACAAGCTCTGCAGAGCAAGTTTGGGCCAGGTAAACAAAGGAAAAAGGAGGGAAAAAATATACCCTACAGCATCAGGTAGGCTATGGAGAAGAGATGGAATAGTGAATGCTTAATAGCAATGGTCCCCTTCTCACGAGGGCGTCATTTCCAGTTCATCCTATCAAAAAATTGCTTGAGTTCTTGCCGGAAGTTCATGTGCAGGGCCCTGGGAATGGTTCTGAGGATGTGTCTGGGGAGCTTTTTATGACTCCTTTCCCAGCCAAGTTTAGGCATGTCCTATCTTCCTGCCTCAATAACAGTGTTGTGACCAAATGTTTGGGAATGTTTTCCCACTTACCAAGGAATTCTACAAAGGTCACAAATCAGTCCTGCTACTCTCTACCTGGACATAGAGTCAGATCTCACAGTTTGAGTGTGCATTCCCAAAAGATTGCCCCCACCTTTAAATGCCAATCACAAATCACAGCTTCTTACCTCTACCTTCGACTGGTTATAGGTTGGGGTTCCCATAGCCCTCTTCTTGGGTTTAGTTCATTTGCTAGCTCTCAAAGCTCAGAGTATCACTTTACTTGCGTACTTAATGATTGTAAAGGATACTACAAAAGCTATGGATAAACATCCAGGTGGAAAAGACACATAGGACAACACATGTAGGATGGATGCGGAGCTTTCATCCTGTTTCCAGATGAGTCATTCTGGAACCTCTGCATGTTTAGCAACCCGGAAACGCAGCTGCACTTGTCCTTTGGGTTCTTACAGAAGCTTCAGTCCATAGCAGTGGTTGATGAAATGACTGCCCAAGAGTGATCCATTTAATCTTCAGTCCTTTTCTTCTCCCTGGAGAATGGAGGGTGGAGCTGCAAGTCCCCTCTAACCCTATCTTGTTTTCTGCTCCAGCTGTCAGTTATCTCATTAACATACAAAAGATGCTTGTCACTCCAGAGATCCCAAGGGTTTTTGAAAGTGTTTGTCAGGAACTGAAAATGAAGACTAAATATATATCTCATAATACCGCAAATCCAGAAGGAATTTGCATTTACTTGTGAGTAGGGAAATTATGGAAAATGGAGAATACTTTTAAAGTGACAGCTTGGTATGTTCCTGTGGCTATAACAAATACCACAGATTGGGTAGCTTATAGGCAATAGAAATTTATTTCTCATAGTTTTGAAGATTGAGAAATCCAAGATCAAAGCATAAGCAGATTCAGTGTCTGGTAAAGGCTTATTCTTTGCTTCCAAGATGGAACCTTGTTGCTGTGTCCTCAGACCCAAAAGAGATGAACACTTGTCCTCACATTTTGGAGGAGGTGGAAGAGCCGAAGAGCTCTCTGAAGTATCTTTCTATAGGGGCATTAATCCCATTCATGAGAGTGGTGTTAGTCCATCCTTGGCCTAATCACTTCCCAAAGACCATATCTCCTAATACCATCACTTGGGGTTTAAGTTCCAGCAAACAAATTTTTTTTTTAAATTTAAAAAAAATAAAAGTACAAAAACATATTAACAAACAGACACCAATTAGCATAAAAAATAGTGCAATCACAACTAATCTATAGACAAGGTGACCTGGTCTCAACAGTGGTTGTTGCTTTATCCATTGATATCTTCGAAGTGTAAATATATGAACCCATATACAGACATGCAAAATTAGTCAGACAATCCTCTCAACAACAGAAAAAACACAAAAACCAAAAATCCAAAAAACAAAACAGGTAAACAACAACAATAACAACAACAACAAAACACCAATAGTTGCTGCTTTGCATATTGATATCTTTGAAGTGTGTGTTCAGGTTAACACATACAGACATACAAGATTGATCAAATAACCCGTCATCGATTATTCCTTAGCATTAAGTGATATAATACAATAGTAAAACCATGTTAGCCCTCCTGCGTATATGTATATTCATATATACATACATACATTTTTGTCTCTTTCTTTTCTCCTTTCCCTTGTCCCATCTGTTCTTTGTTTTTGAACAGATTTCCTTCATGTCTCTTAGTTTATATTCCCACGCTCGGGTTCTTACACCAGTGATACAATACGTTGCCTGCACATGTATCGCTGATTTGTTTCACTTATGAGTATGGACTCCAGTTTTGACCACTTGCCTACAAAGTCCCCAAAACTGTCTTTCTTTATAGCTGAATAATATTCCATTATATAAAAACCAGCAAACAAATTTTGGTGGGTGTCTTGCTTACTTTTTTCTTGTTGCTGAGACAAAATACCCAACGCCCAAAATGAAGGAAGGAAAGGTTTATTTAGCTTACAGTTTGTGGAGGTTTCAGTCCATACTTGGCTGGTTCTGAGGCAGAGTGGCACATGGCAGAGGGCAAACATTAATGGCAGCAGACAAGGAGCAAAAGGGAGGAATGGCAGCAAGCAGCCTCTTTCCTTGTAAACAGCCTATCCCCACCCAGCGGATGTGTAGCTCCCACACAGTCTCCATGCCTTCCTCTTCCACAGGCTAAGGATGTGTACAAAGTAAACACCTTGGCTTCCTGCTGACTCACTCAGCCAAACCTCTGGACTCCCTAAGTTGACACAATGTATAAACCATAACAGTGGGACATATACATTCATAGTATATATTTGTTTACTGACTAGTTTATGTTGCCATTTCATGGAGATACAGAAATCCATTCTGGTATTTTAGAAAAATTAATTTTTAATATTGAATGTCTTGCAAACTATTTATATTTTTAATTAAAAGTGGTTTCATCAGATGACTATTTTTTTCCACTATTATTATTATTTTATTTATTTATTTATTTATTTTTTTTGGTCTTTTTGAGACAGGATCTCACTGTGCAGTTCAGGCTGGCCTTGAGCTCACTTGATAGCCCAGGCTGGTCTTGAACTCCCAACAATCCTGCCTCAGCCTCCTCAGTGGTAGGATTACATGCCCGGCTCTACTATTATTTTCAAAGCAACAGGATCTTCTGATTTTTTTTTTTTTTTTGAGAGGAAAAAAATTGCAGTTATTTCTAATTTAATAAAGAGAATTCTGTTATGGCTTCTTTGGGATGCTGTTAGATTCTGTTAGGAAGAGTGCAGGAAGAATCTTATAAATTTACATCATCTTGGTGATTTTAATGTTCTATCATAGATTGTAAAATATCATTGTATAAATTTTATGATGGAGAAGCCCTGTTTCATACCCTACTCCTGAAAGTCCCATATCCTGGTGAGACTCTTAGACTAAAGCACACTAAGACAGTTGTTTGCCCTAACATTTTGTTAGTAAAAAATGTTTATTGAGTACCTTCTATTTATCAGGAATTACATTTATAGGAGTGAGAGAAACAGATATTGTCTCTGTCTTTATAGAATTTAGAAATATGTTATTCACAGACAATATGATTGTATAACTTAGAAAAATTCAAAAGCAATTAAAATCATTACACATTTAAAAGACTTGAATGTTAGTAGGATACAAAACAAATGTAAAAATCAGTAGTCTCTTCCTGATTAACAGCAGTAACCAATTAGAAGACAACACATTTAAAAGTAGTAATCACCACAAAGCCCAATCTACTTGTGGTCTGCTCTCTCTTCTTGGTTATTTTTCCACATGAGACAGATGTCCTAGTTGCATATTTCTAAGTATCTGCTAGCAGAGGTGCTAAAGAATGACAGAAACTAAAGGACTCATCACAAGGGAGAATGCTGAGAGGTAGAGTTATCAAATGTGACCTATTGAGTTGGATGAATACGAATGTCTCTGTGCTTGTTACGTAAGCCTCATAGCTGCCAGAATCAGCACAGCTCAGGGAAACAAGAGCACACAAAGAAGATGGTGAAGAACTTTAAGGCACAGGCAGTTACCCTCAAGAATGCAGCTGTGGTACAAGGAGCTCTTGCCGGCCTCCCCTGTGCCCCCAGAGCACTGTGTTTGTGCTAGCTGGAGCTGCGCACGTCACCGCCGCATCCCCTGTTAGACTGAGGCCGTGTCAGAGCATGCTGTGTTCAACCCTTGACACTGTCTCCAGTGACTGTACTCCTATCATATTTATTTCAGTTTATTCTTCACACATGCTCATTGAATTTAGCAATAAGCCTGAGTTCAGGTGTTATAATGTGAGGGAAGCTGCAAAATTAGACCAAGTGATAAGAACCAGGGACTTATCCTCACAGAAAGATTTATACATGTCGTAACAACTCTTTTTTGTGTATGTTTTTTTGTATGTTAAACTATTCTTTGTGAATGAAGACTATATACATAAATAAGTTTGGGATAATACAAATTATTTTTTGGAAAAGGAGGAAATAAATACATTGCATTTTTGTCTGGAGCTATCAAGAATAACTATAGAAAGTGGCTGTGGGAGAACAGTTATATAAGAGTAACCATATGATTGAATTCAGAACCTACAGAGAGAGAAAAACAAGAAAAAAAGCCATCAAGATGCTTAATTTTGTAAAGGAAATAAGACTAAACTATTAGGGTGAAATAAATTTACCTGTAGCTGCATTTAAAAAATAATACATAGATCTGAAGACTTAAAAACTATCTTGATGAGAAATGACTCTCACCAATTTTATAAATTAGATGTTGGAATAAAAATCATACTTGATGCTCTCTAGACAGTAAAAGAACTCACTAGAAATAAGAGGGGTTAAGGAAAGGAAAGATTCCACAAATGACAGAAACAGGAAAACACAGCTTCTCTCAGATCAAGTGTATATGAGAAAGTAGTCAGAAATTACAGGATCACACAGAACATTTTAATAGGAATCACCTCTGAGTGACTAAGACATTATCAAGTCATTGAGTTGCAAGTGCAAGCATAAACTATTTGGGGAAATTATTCTGTAAGGGGAAATTATGCTTGAAAAATCCCTTAGGATTTATATATATTTATGGAGGAGACAGACTATAAATGTAGTGGATTTAGACTATTATCAGCCTTAGACTAGATTGTACAACACAGACAATTCTTTGTTGAGATTTTGTGAAACTGAGGATAATGTTTACTCAAGGGCAGGTGGATGTCTTTGAGACAGAAAACATCATATCAAACTTAATGGAGGCCCTGTTAAGTATGATAAATGGTGAGAGAAATCGAGTCAACAGCTTTATGCATGACCTGGAAAGGCAGAGCCTACACATTTTCATACCATATACAAGCCCTCTGTGAAGGGAAACACAGCGTTCATCAAGCCGTATGAGCCACTAAAGGCACCCTGCAAGAGCCCCTGTGTCGGCGGGGGTTAGATAATGCACGTGGGCAGAATAACCTTGTTTATACTTTAAAGACATTGTACTTATGCTTTAACGATATTTCCTTCAAGTAAATCACAGAAGGAGGTGACCAAGTTAAATATACCACACCAGTAGTTCTCAAAGTGTTTGGTCCCATGCCAAAAAAAATAAAATTTGTTGAGGCTTTCAAAGAGCCATGTACTAGTTAATTCTGAAATTACAATAAATTCATTACATATTAATGTAAGGAAAACTTTTAATTAACTATATTTTCTAGATTAAAAAATTAGGAAGAATGGTATTACATTATATATTTTGCACATCTCTGTGATATATAACAGTAGGAAAGAACTGGATGACTGTGTTTGCTTCTGCTTTCAAGCTATTGTAGTGCTATTAGAGCTGAAGTTTGCGAAGAAATTCTAGCTTCACAGACGTATGGATTTGGAAAAAAGTATGTATTTTCAGTCTTTCTAGATAAATTCTAG
Source organism: Dinomys branickii (assembly GCA_004027595.1). NCBI lineage: Eukaryota > Metazoa > Chordata > Mammalia > Rodentia > Dinomyidae > Dinomys > Dinomys branickii. The sequence goes on along the minus strand of PVLD010006037.1, from coordinate 18,755 downwards.
CTTCACAGACGTATGAATTTGGAAAAAAGTATGTATTTTCAGTCTTTTTAGATAACTCTGAATATTCTCTTTCATACTATATCAAAACTCAACAAGTTGTTTTTAAGAGGTTAGTTGCAGTGTGGAATCTAAAAGCATATCAATTAACTGTGTATGTTCTCTTAAAATCCACTGGTTATCTCGCACTTCGATGTTTAAAGGGATTGCAACATAATGAATTCATTTGGAAATTACTATCTCACCAAATACTATAGATATTCCTAAAGTTGATATGTTTCATTATATAATATTAAAAAATATACTAAGAAGTGGATCACCATGGATCTCATTAGAAAAGTCTTTAGTTTTCAATGAGGGATGCATATTGATTTTTTTGTGAGACAGGGTCTCACTATGCAGTTGAGGCTGGCCTTGAGCTCACTTTGTAACCCAGGCTGGTCTCGAACCTCAAACAATCCTCCTGCCTCAGCCTTATGAGAGCTGGAATTACAGGCATGCACCACCACACCCCAGTTCAGGGATGCAAGTTTTTAAACTTTAAATTTTAGCTGAAAAACAGAATATTATCATTGGCAGCAAGTACTTTTAGTTTTATTTCTTAGAAATGACAAGATTACTTTATTAATTTTGGATAAAATCTTCCTTGGTTACTTTTCTCTTGTTACTGAGACAATATACCCAACGCCCAAAATGGAGGAAGGGAAAGTTTATTTAGCTTACAGTTTGTAGAGGTTTCAGTCCATACACAGCTGGCTCTAAGGCAGGGTGGCACGTGGCAGGAGGCAACAGTTCATGGCTGCAGAAAACAACACAGCAACAAGAGCAAAAGGGGGAGTGGCAGAGAAAGATTGTAAGCAGGCTGCCCCCACCTAGCCCTCACACAGTCTCCATGCCCTCCTCTTGCACAGGCTCAGGATGAATACAAAGCAAGCACCCTGGCTCCCTGCTGAGCCACATAGTTAACCTTCTAAACTTCTCAAATTGACACAATGCACAACATCCCAGGAGGGTAAGGGCATGTCCTTTTCACCCCAAAGATGCAGAACTGCTGAGTCACTTAGCCAAACCTCTAGACTCCCCGAGTTGATACAATGTATCAACTATAATAATATCCCGTATTTTTCTGCCACTTCATTCTTTCAAGTAAAATTAGTGTTCCATGAAAGAAAGCAACAAGTATAACTCACAATTGAATTGTACACATGGTTCCTCCAAGAAAACCTTCATATTTATATTGCAACAGAAATGATTTATGTGTAGGTCTTATTTTGTCAGTTATGATATTAAGAAGATATGCTCTAAAGGGTCAAAACCTAATAAAATTAATAATTCTTAGTGCTTCATTGAGGACACTCAAGTGAAACTGGCTTTCTTTTTAACCTGTGTTCCTTTTAATTGTGTGAATAAACTGCTAAAGCATAGTGGTTTTATCTACAAGTTATACTGTCAGCATGGTAACAAATGCAAATGATTTCTTAGTATTATTATGAAAATAGTTTTACCTTGCTGACTCTCTGAGAGGGTCTCAGGTGTCTCAAGGATTGTGGGTCACACCTTGATGCATATATTGTTAGACTGGTTCCTGAATACATTGCTTCACCTAAAAGAACCAAGACATGGACAGTATCATCATTTTAGGATAGGAGATTAAATACAAAGTATTTCACAAAAACTGAAATATCTGCCTCTCTAAAAGACATGACCCTTCTATAGCTGAAATACCTTTCCTTGTACACAAGGATGATTATTTAGGGAAATTGTAGCTATAATTATTCAAAAAGACTAAGAATAGTTAAAATTTTACTTTGGATGTGAGGGAGTTTTTTTTTTAAACTTCCTCTTGCTTTCATTGGATTGGCATTATCAGTCACCTGTAGAGTTCTATGTGCTGTATAAAGAAGCATATGTCAGGATCGCTACTCCTGTAAGTACTGGAGTATGGTTGGCAAGGCAGGATACATAACCATAAGAAAGGAAGTGAGAACTGAACTAAATGGATATAAGAGAACAATATGAGAATTTTATGAAAGGGAAGATGGGCTCCATAGTGAAATGAGTGGTACATATGGTCAGGGCTGTGCAATCTGGGTGACTCTCACCAGTCCTAATTTTGAGCTAGAGCTACTGTCCTGCCTTCAAGAGCCTGCCCCCTCTCCGACATCTGTTCCCCACCTTCCTGCCACCAGTGAGATCTCAAACCCGTGCGATGAAAACCTTTCCCTGACTGATGTGGCGGGGTAATTTATGGAGCTCTTCATGTGTATTTGTTCCGATTAAGTTTTTGTTGGTAACCTCGGCCTCTAGGGAATCTGCAGGGCTGTACTTCAAAGGTTTCTTGAGGGCATACTCTTTCCCTTGCTATTGTGGGGGCCTAAATATTTAAATTAAGAGGGCTATACCATGTGATATGTGTGGGAGTAGAAGAAGCCAAAGCAGGTAAGAAGAAGTGAAAATAGGAACAGGACTGAAGCTGATGGGTAGAGCTTTAGGGAGGCAGAAACCCAGAGAGATGGCTGTTTGGGGCACAGAGGGAATGCCTTGGGCCTTTGCTTAAACTAACATTTATGTAGTAAACACTATGTCCCAGGCACCATATGGGAAAAGCCGTAGGGATGAGGATTTAGTGGTTGTCTTATGGTCCTCCTTGCCCTATTTTTAAAATCTGTTATTTAAGTTTCTTACTATACATGTCTTTATATTCCAACCATCTGGAAAGCTCTGTTTTAATACTCTGCATATGCCACAATGCCTATACCCGGTCTTCCACCTAGATGGCAAACCCTATGTCTTCTAAAATATTTTAAGTTTATGGAGAGTTGGTGAGTCTTAGAGTTAAGAGAAAGAACCTGAGATTCCTCCAGGTGATCATGAAAGTCTGCAAGGGAAGGTTCAAAGGGAGATAGAATCTAATATTCTTTTTGTTAAACATTAAGGAGAAAGTAAACAAAATGCGATTCACAGACAGTTGTTTACGTAGGTGGAATAACTTGGAAAAGATCTGTCAGGGTAGAGCATCAGGCTGTTGAACAGCAAGAATGTTAAAACTTGATTGAAAGTTCTCATCCACATTTTGGTTGGACACTTAGTTTATTTGTTAATGTGATGGCAAAATGTCTTATGCCAGGCTACTCTGGGTTTGTCATGGGCCAGACACAGGACCAGACTAATGTGGAGAAAAGAAAAGGAATGGGGAGTGTCTTAGTTACTTCTATTGTTGCCGAGACAAATACTCAACACCCAGAGTTAAAGGAGGAAAGGTGTATTTCAGTTCACAGATTGTAGAGGTTTCAGTCCATAGTTGGCTGGCTTTAGGGTAGAGCAGCATGGCACAGGAGAAAAATAGTCCATGGCCTGAGAGGCAGAAGGCAGCAAGAAGCAAGCAGCAGTAGGCTTCTTTTTTTCTATCCCTTTATATTTCATCTAGGCTACAAGACTATTGATTGGTGCTACCCACACCCAGGGTGGGACTTCCGTTATTAATACCCAGAATGATGATAAACCAATTTAGTTATATCCACAATCCCAGTGTCACACATCCTAATCCATGTTCCCAGCCCCATGACCCAGCCACCCCAAAAAGCACCTCTCTGAGCACATGAAGCTTTCGGGGGACATCTAGATACAAACCGGAACAAGAAGTGAGAGGGAGAGCAGAAAACAATGGGGACCGAAGTGTAAAGTGAAGTGTTTCTCCAGTGTATGTACACAACCCCGATTGTCTCTAATCTCATACACCCTCCTCCCAGCTCTGTGGAGGTTGTGAGTCATTGATCCCTCTAGCTGTGGAGTTAAAAGGCCTTCTCAGTTGGCTAGAGTCCACTCACTAATTCCATTTGTGACTTGTTTGGCCTATCCATGGCACAAGTTGGAGAACTAAGGGCCTTTTTCCAAGAAACTAGAATTCATAGCTTTGTGGGTATATTGGCGAAGGGGTGAGCCTGCTGGAAGCCTATTTGCATGAGTGTCTTTAGCTTGATGGAAGGGAATTTTTCCTAATAAATACAGTTGAGGTGAAAAATGATTGGTTTAAGGACAAGGGATTGGGAGCAGAGAAGAGTCATTCTGAATATAATTAGAGCTATAAAAAAGTGAGTGCAGAAAATTTAATCTGGCAAATGCAACATGATAAGGCATTAACAGAGAGAAGATATTTCAATACATAAACAAAAACAGTATCCTGAATATATAAAGAAACCTTAAAAGTAAATAAAAGATAACTCAATAGAGTTGAGGAAAACATATGAAACATTTCAAAGAAGAATAAACAAGAATAATTAATATATCTATGAAAATAATCTCAAACATACCATTAATTGAAATGCCTGTTAGAACCATAATGGGATAATAATTAATGATTGCCAAATTGGAAAAAAAATTAGCTTTAAAATGTTACATGTTGGCCCAGATATGGAGAAATGAGAGCTTTCACTTGATACTGGAAAGGGGAAAAATTTGAAAACTGTCCGATATTGTCTAGTAAAGCTAAATATTGTATACACTGTGATGGATTCTTCTAGGATTGGTGAAAGGAATACCCTAGACCAGTGGCAGCAAACCTATGGTACATGTGTCAGATGATACATAGACTATTTGTATCACTGAACGCTTAAAACATTCACCATCACTGCCCTAGGTGAACTCTTGCATATGCATACCAGGGGAAATGTAAGAATGTTTATACCGGTTTTTTCATAATAACTTTTAATTGGAAAAATCTTAAGTCTAAGACAGTATAATGCACAAATAATTAATGTGTAGTTATACAATGGCAGATACTATAGAACTGAAAATGAAAAAGTGGCATTTATACACATCAAGATGAGCAAGTCTCAAAAGCAATCCTGAGTATTAAAATCAAATTACAGAATGACTTATGTCATGTGCAATTCAATGAACAGGCAAAACTATGCAATGTCCAGTTTAGATATACTAACTTCTATGATAAAAATATAAAGAACACAGAGAATAATTAGTGTGAAATACAGGGTAGTGGCAGTAGTTCCCACTGGGGAGGGTGGGAGATACCGGGAATTGATTCTGAAGAAGCATTTAGGGAACTTTCAATACGTTTTTAAAAATGAGCTAGTTTACATTTAAAATTATTCTTTTTATTTTTATATATTGTATATTCTTAAATAACACATGCCAATCACAATTTGCAAAAATAATCTGATTGATAAATTAATGGTTTCTTTTTTTGGTTCAATGTTTATCATGAAAATTGAAGAGACATCTTGTTCTCCCTCCTTTGTGCTAGACAGCGCTCAAAGATCTCCCATCTTGCATGCCATTTTGCAATGTGACTTTTTCAAGGGAGAGCTCTTCTGGCTCTTCCCTAGATTCTCGATTGACTTTACAACTTGCTTTGATGATTGGGATGTGTTAGAAATGGCAATGTGCAATTTCTGAGGCTAGACCCTAAAGGAACTCACAGCTTCAGTTCTCACCTTCCTGGAATCCTGAGGTCGCCATGCCATGAAGACAACTATAAGGAACACCTCATGGAAGAGAGGCCCTGTCACTCCAGATATCTCATCGGAGCCAGCTCCCAGCATGCACCTCTAGCATACAGCCAAATAAATGGCCTAGAGGAGGCCAGTGGAAAAACCATCCAGTCAACCTTCAAAATCATGAGTTATAAACCACTATTAATGAGTTAATAATCTTTTGCTACTAAGCTTAGAGGAGGTTTATTAAACAGCAATAGAAAATGAATATAGTTCTCATAGCAGAACATGTGATTGGTGAAAGTCCCCCTAAGTTTTGGAAATGAAGGCAGTCCGGTCAGAGAAGTGACTAGTGCCAAACAGGCAATGGAGAATCAGCACTGGGCATTACATTATAAAAGAGCCAAAGACAATAATAGCAACTACACTCCTTGGAATTTATTCTGGTATTGTCCCAATCTCCCAGATGCCACATGAGAAGAAGGGTTTCTGTCTCACTCTGCTTATGTGGGGGTGATCAACAATCACTGAGACATCTCTAGCCACAGGATGTGAAGATTGAAGTCAGATTTTAATTTAGAAAAAGTAAGGAAGTGTGACATTTCTTATATGTGAGTGTCAACAAGCAATTTACATATTGTACACCAGCATATGTAGCTAGGCTTATTTTCTCATTTCTCTCTTACTTCCTAACACCACCCACATCCTTTGGGATCTAGACCAGAGCCTTAGTAGAGTTGGTGACAAGAAGAGGTACAGCAACCTCAGTGCCAAATCAAGGCACTAGGAGGACAAGGTCAATCTGCTTAGGAGCTGGCAACTTTGGAGTTTGAGGGAGTTTTCCTCAATTCAGGAAACTGACTATGGCTAAACGTTGGATTTGAAGATTAAAAATAGAAATGGGCAGTGGGTTATGAAATGAAAAGGAGAAAAAGATAGTAGTAGGTATCTGGGGTATCTGCAACCTTGGCCATGGGCCTATATTGAGGTAGCTCTCAGAAACTGAGACCATCCAGGAAGACTGCTTTCTTAAACTGTGAGTGGCCTCATCCTCTGGACTTCCTCATTTTAGGGGCAGAGACTTGAGGGGGAAATAAGGATGGTAAGGCCCTGGAAATCCTAGGAGACACCGTGGCAACACTGTGGGAGAGTCCCAGAAAGCCAGCAGGGTAGGTCTGCATAAATGAGTAAATATGACATGCCCAGGAAAGATAAAGCAATGCGTCTATCTGTCCCCACCTCAGCAGGAGGCACAGGTGATGTGCTTTAAACACAACTCAGGTAATAAAGGACAGCTTCATAAATAGCTGATTTCAGCTGTGTGCACAGGGCTTAGAGAATATGGTAAGGATTGGTGCAGAACCCTGGGTCAGTGATAGCAGAGAGCCTTTCTTACCGCTGGTCTTGTGCTGGGGGGTAGAGAAACCAGAACGAAAGGGCAGAGAGCTGTGCAGAGGGCTGCCTGACGACACCTGTGGATCTGTGGCCTTGCTGGGATGTATACTGCCTTGGCCAAGTCTGACTGATGCCAGAAGGCAAAGGGTGCTGGTTAAAACAGATCTTTACAGATCTTTCTACAGGGGCACAAGTGGGATGAAGAACAGTCAGTGGATCTGCAGAGGTGAGTGGAAAGTCTTAGCACATTTCAAGGCCAATCAATATGACTTTGCACCTTCTTTCAAAAGTGATGATCCACCTCCCACATGTAAGAGCAAAGACAAGGTGCAGGTAGGGGCAGATCAGGAATGGGACTTGGTATGTTTATAATAATAATAATAATGTTATGATTATTATTGTCTTGGTAAAGGAGTACTAATATTTCTGTCCTTAAAAACTTTACTGCTTATTGTCTAAAAGATATACACTCATTTATAGTTGAAATCACTAAATACAGAAAAAATACAAAGAAGGAAACACATCATATTAGCAATTCTATTACCCAGAGCAAATAACCATTTCAATTTGTTGTATCCTTCAGTGGTTTCTCTTTTTTTAAAAGTGGATAAAAAATAAAAAATGATACAGAATTTCAAAACAAGATGACAGGAAATCAACAAGGTTGGTTATATTGTATATTGTTATCATCAAAGTAGTTGTTCAGATTATCAGATATGGACATGCAAAATTAATCAAAAAATTAAGCATTAACTGTTCCTTTCAATAAACCAATGGGAATTAGTAGTACAATTATCTTGGCTAATATATATATATATATATATATATATATATATATATATATATATCTGCTATCACTGATCCAGGGTTCTGCACCAATCCTTACCATATTCTCTAAGCCCTGTGCACATGGCTGAAATCAACTATTTATGAAGCTGTCCTTTATTACCCGAGTTGTGTTTAAAGCACATCACCTGTGTCTCCTGATGAGGTGGGGACAGATAGATGCATTGCTCTATCCTTTCTGGGCATGTCATATTTACTCATTTATGCAGACCTACCCTGCTGGCTTTCTGGGACTCTCCCACAGTGTTGCCACAGGTGTCTCCTAGGATTTCCAGGGCCTTACCATATGTATACACACACACACACACACACACACACACTATATATATATATATATATATATATATATATATACACACCATATACATATATATTTTTATATTTATTTATTTATTTATTTTCCTTCCTCCTTTTTTTATTTACTCTTTTCCTTCATCCCAGTTCTTTCCTTTTGATCAGTTTCTTTACCTTTCACAATATCTACTGTAACTTTCAGATTTCATTTACTTTGTGAATTTCTTTTTTTTTTTTTTGTGGTACTGGGGATCGAACTCAGGACCCTGCGCTTGCTAAGCAAGCAAGCGCTTATTCCACTGAGCTATATCCCCAGCCCGTGAATTTCATACACTAGGGAGACAATATGATGTTTACACATGTGGGTCTGATTTATTTCACTTCTGATTCATTTCACTTTCTGGTTGCATCCATTTACCTGTAAAAGCCTTGAGTTTATCATTCTTTATAGCTGAGTAATACTCAATTGTATAAGAATGCCATATCTTTTTTTTATCCATTCTTCAGTTAATTGGCATTTGGGTTGGTTCCAAGATTGAGCTATGGAAAATTGTGCTGCTATAAACATGGGTACACATATATTGCTGTGGTGTGGTGTTTCCAATTCATCTTCAAAAATACCCAGAAGGGGAATAAGTAGATCAAAAGGAATCTGTAATCCTAGTTTTTTGATGAATCTCCGAACTGATTACCACAGTGATTGTACCAGTCTACACTCCCATCAGCAGTGGAGAAGGGTTCCTTTTTGCTCACATCCCCACCAGCATTTGTTATTGGCTGATTTCTTAATGCTAGGCATTCTTTCTGGGGTGAGATAGAATCTGTGTTGTTTTGATCTGCATTTCACAAATGACCGATACTGTTGAATATTTTTTCCTATATTTATTTGCCATTTGTATTTTTTCTTCTGAGAAGTGTGTATTCATCTCAGATGCCCATTTTTGGATTGGGTCTTTGAATTTTAGGGATGTGATTTCTTTTTAATTCTTTGTATGTTCTAAATAGAAATCCTTTGTCTGAGGGACAGTTAGCTAAAATTTTTCCCCAATTCATGGCTTTTCGTTTTACTCTGTTGGTGATTTCTTTTGATGTGCAAAAACTTTTCAATAAGATGAGATCACAGTGGTTGATTCTTTAAAGTATTTCTTGTACAGTTTGGTTTTGGTTCACAAACTGTGCCTACCCCTATGTCTTCAAGCTGTCTACCTACTTTCTCTTCCTATAGATTTAGTGTTTGTGTTTTAATATTTAGATCTTTGATCCATTTTGACTGTAGTTTAATGCATGGTGATAGACATGGGTCTGATTTTAGTCTTTGGTATGTGACAAGCTAGTTTTCCCTAATCTGTTCCATTGATCCTCAGGTCTGCTTTTTGGCATACCATGCTGATTTTATCACAGTAGCTTTGTAGTATAATTTCAACTCAGGGATCGCAATACCTCCTGCCTTACCTTTGTTACTCAGGATTGCTTTTGGTATTCTAGGTAACTTCTGATTCCAGATGAATTTTAGGAATATTTTCTCAGGATCTGTGAGGTATACTAATGGTAATTTAATTGGGATTGCATTCAATTTGTATAACAATTTTGGGAGTACGTCCATTTTCACAATGTTGGTTCTTCTTATCCATGAGGGACTATATTTCCATTTTTTGAAATTCTCTTTTATCTCTTTTTTCATAGTACTATAAATTTACTGTATAGATCTTTTACTTACTCTGATAAACTGATTCCTAAGTATTTCTTTTTTCTTGGATGCTATTGTGAAGGATGTGGTTTCTCTAATTTCTCTCTCAGTGAGTTTGTTTGTGTACAGGACTGCTATTTATTTTTGAGTGCTGATTTTGTATCTAGCTATGCTGCTGAATTTGGTTATTAAGTTTAGAACTCTTTTGGTAGAGTTTTTGGGGTCTTCTATGTAGAGTATTGTGTCATCTGTGAATAATGATAATTACACTTCTTCCCTTTGTATTCTTATTCTATTTATTTCTCTCTCTTCTCTAATTGCTCTGGCTAATATTTCCAGAACTATATTGAAGAGGAGTGGTGACAATGGACATCCTTGCATTGTACCTGATTGTAAAGTGAAAGTTTTCTGGTTTTGTCCATTTAGTATAATGTTAGCTGTTGGTTTGTCATAGATAGCTTATATCAGATTGAGGTAAACACTATCTATTCCAATTTTTTATAGGGTTTTTATGATGAATGAGTGTTGGACTTTATCAAAAGCTTTTTCTGCATCTATTGAGATGATCATATGAGTTTTGTCTTGTGCTCTGTTGATATAGTGTACTATATTTATTGCTTTGTGTATATTGAACCATCCTTGCATTACTGAATGAATCCCATTTGGTCATGGTAATAATCTTTTTGATGATTTGCTGAATTCTGTTTGTTAGTATTTTATTAAGGATTTTTGCATTTATGTTCACTAGGGAGATTTGCCTATAGGTGTCTTTTTTGGTTGGATTTTTCACTGGTTATGGTATCAATGTCATATTTGCACCAAGGAATGAGTTAGTGAAAATTGCTTCCATTTCAATTTCTCTAGTTTGAGAAGTGTTAGTATTAAATCTTCTCTAAATTTCTCATAGGATTTGACTGTAAATCCATAATACTTGGGATTTTCTTTTTTGGTAAGATTTTTTTAAATTTTGTTTTTAATTTCATTGACTGATATTGGGTTACTCAGAATTTTCATATCTTTTTGATTCAGCTTTGTTAATTCATATGTTTCTAGGAATCAATCCATTTCTTCTGTGTTTGCCATCCTATGAGAGTAAAGAATTTAAAGTAGGTATTGATGATATTCTGAATTTTACAGGTTCTATAGGACTTCACCCTTTTCATACCTTATTGCATGAATTTGAAATTTTCTTTCTTTTTTTTTATAAGATTGGCTAGCAGTTTATCAACTTTATTTCTTCTTTCAAAGAACCCACTCTCTGATTTATTAATTATTTGTGTTCTTTTCTTAGTCTCCATTCCATTAATTTCTGTTCTAACACTTATAATTTCCTCCCTTCTTTGGGCTTTGTGCTTGACTTGCTTTTATTTTTCTAGACACTTTATGTGTAGCATAAGGTTATTTATTTGTGCTTGTTCTGTTTTGCTGATGTCAGAATTCACCACTATCAATATCCCTCTGAGGACTGTTTTCATTGTGTCTCACAGGTTTTGGTAAGTTGTATCTGCATTTTCATTTGATTGTAAATATTGTTCAATTTCTACTTTAACTTCATCTTTGGCCCATTGGTTGTTCAGGAAGGTATTATTTCATTTCTATGTGTTTGTGGAGTTTTTGTGATTTCCTTTGTCAATAATTTCAAATTTCATTGCACTGTGATCAGATAATATGCATGAGACAATTTCATTTCCATTGCATTTACTGAAGCATGTTCTGTAGGCAAGTATATGGTCTATTTTAGAGAACATCTAGTGTACAGCTGAGAAGAATGTGTATTCTGATGTTGTTGGGTGGAACACTCTGTAAAGGTCTACTAAGTCCATTTATTCACAAATGTGGTCCATTTCCATTATTTCTTTGATGATTTTCTTTTGTCTATATGGTTTGTCTTTCTGTGAAAATGGGGCATCAAATTCCCTCATTATGATTGTGTTATTGCTTATTTGATTTGATATGTCCATTAAAATTATCCTTATATAGTTGGGTGCTCCCATATTTGGTGCATATATATTTATAATTGTTATCTCTTCCTCTTGCCATTTTTCCCTAATAAGTATGTAGTGACCTTCTTTATCTCTTTGATCATTCTTGGTTTGAAGTTTACACTGTCTGCAAACAGAATACTTATGCCACTTTTTTCTGGGTTACTGTCACATGAAATATTGTTTTCCATCCTTTGACTTTCAGTCTATGAAATTTACTTTTGAGTTAAATATATTTCTTGTATGTACCATATTGTTAGATTTTGTTTCTTGATCCACCCTGCCAATCTATTTCTTTTGATTGGTGAATTGAAACCATTTGCATTGATAGTTACAGCTGATATGTATTGGCTTATCTTTATCATGTTATTTTCCTGCTGTTGGTCCCCTACTTTTCCCCTCTGTTTAATGTTTGCCTTGCTTGGTGGTTCCTCTCTATTGTTGCTCTTGAGACTGTGGTCCTTTTTATCTCTTTCTAGAATATCTTTCAGTATTATTTGTAGAGTTGGCTTGGTGGTCATGAATTTCTTCAGTTGTCCTTTGTCATGTAAGTATTTCATTTCTCCATTAATTTTGAAAGATAGTTTTGCAGGGTACATCAATCTGGGTTGGAAATTGTTTTCTTTCAGGACCCGAAATACTTTGCTCCAAGCTTTTCTTTACTGGATGGATTGTGTTGAGAAATCTGTTGTGACTGTAATGGGCTTTCCTTTATTGGTGATCTGTTTCTTTTCTCTAACAGCTTTTAATAATCTGTTCTTGTGCTAAATTTGTAAGTTCTTCATTATTATATGTCTGGGTGTAAATTTATTTTTGTTGTGACTACTTGGAGTTCTATATGCCTCATCTAAATGTATGTCAGATTCTTTTCCCATGGTTGGGTAATTTTCTGCTATTACTTCCACAAATAGTCTTTTTTTGTCATTTGTGTTGACTCCTGCTTTTCTGTTCACTCCTATCAGTCTTATATTGTTTTTCTTTGCATCATCTTGCAGGGGTTGAATTGTTACTTCCTTGTTCCTTGTTATTTTTAAGTATCTTTCCTTTCATGATCATTAGCTGCAATACTATCTTCAAGGTCTGAAAGTCTACTTTCATTTTCATTCTAGTGGTTTTACCAACTTTAAATCCAATTTTTAATTTCTTGGCTATCTCTTTGAATCTGTTTCATGCATTCAAATTCTTTCCTATATTGGTCATTCAAGGTTTCCAACATTTTTCTATGCTCCTCTATATTTTAATCTGTTTTCTTTAGATATGCTGAGCAATTCTTTCATTATGGTTGTCATTTCTTTTTTTACCTGAGAGACTATTTCTGACCTGAGAGATTATTTCTTCTATAACCTGGTGGAGTTTTTTCTTTACTTCAGTTGTTCTCATTTTAGAAATTTCAGGTGTGTGACTGCGAATTTCTTCTATGTGGATGTTTCCTGCACTTGTTTTGGGTGGGCTGGAGGACTGAGATTGCATTTTGTCCTTTGTTTTGACATTTTCTATTTTAAAATAATTTTTTGGAGGACTTCCTGGAAGATGGCGACCAGGTAAGCAGCAGAGAAAGATCCTCCCGGAGGATCGCCACCCAGACGCTGGAATATAGCAACATGAGAAAGATAAGGAGAGAAGTGGGTCCCCTCGACACAGGAAGGATCTGAAATAAGAATTGAAGTCCTCATAAAGAACAAACAAGACCTCTCCTGGAGGAAAAGCTTAGAGGGCTGCCATGGCTCAGTTAGAGGAAGAGGAAGCAGAGAAGGAGGGAGTCACTGCTCCATAAACACCCATGACCAGTTCCCTCATTCTGGCACTTGCAGCTTCAGCTTCAGAGGCCTGTGCTCACGGAAGCCTCCTGACTTGGCCAGGGGAGAGCAGAGTTCCGAGAGCTGGTTCAAAACTGGAGAGGAGAAAGAGCAGCCCGGAAAAGAGGCAACAGCGGCTGGGAGGTGTTGTTGAGCCCAGTGTGAGGATGGAAAGTTACAACAGCCACTGAAGCAGAATCCCCACTCTGCAGCAACCTTTCTAATCAGCACCCTGAGGCAAGGGAGAGTCAAAGCAACCAGTGCACAACCCACCACACCCAGCTCTATGCCTACCCCGAGGCTGTGGCCCCATACTTCTCCACTGTGTGAACAACTACCAGCAGAGAGCAGCAGAAAGCAGGGGCAGCAACCCCAGGACCACAGCAATTCCCAGGGATCCAGCCAAAGAACAAACAGAAACTGGAGCACAACAGTAAGAGAGAGCTGTAAATGGAGGTGGATCACACAGCCCCACACCCTTCTCACTCCAACACCAAGCAGGAAGCACGAGCTGAGTTACTGGGCTTTAGCTCCCACCCTGAACTCCCTCTGTGAGCACCTTGAGTCTTGGTGGCCCGCACACTAACCACCTGTTCCCAACAGCAGCAGGATGAGTCCATGGGCTTCAGGACTCACCTTAAGCTACTAATATGAGCACCAAGAGGGACTCCATACTGCTTGCATTTATCAACCTTGTATGAACCCATAGCAACAAACTACAAGAAAAGCAGCAGTCCTGGAGTCCAAGAGACAATAATATACTCAACACAGAAGACCCGAGAAAATCCTCCAATTCTCTCTTAGAACTAATAACTAAACTTAGTACACAGCCTAGAGAGAACTAATAACTAAACTTAGTACACAGCCTAGACTATCTTGGTGTGCACAGATGGGGGAGACATCACACCACTTGTACCCAGCATCGTAAGTGCACCCAATGCCCAGCTGCAAGGGGTGGGGAACAGCAACACTGGAGATCGAGAGGTGGGTGGAGGTGCAGACCTGGTACTCTAGCTGGGTGGAGATAGCCTCCAAAGAGGCATAGGTGGCCTGCAGGGAAACAGCAGTGGCCTAGGAGGGGACCCTGGGGTCCTTGGTAGGGAGCTCAGCAGCCTGAGTGGGGAGGGGAGCTCCCTCCAGGCTACATGAAAACCCTGAAGACCTGGACCAGGTCTCCAGGAGTATGGCGATGGGGTGGAGCCCAGCAGTCTGTGGGGGCAACCCTGTGGACCTGACCAGGCCTCTGGGAGTGCCTTGGACTGGGCCCCTGGGAACGCCTTGATGGGGCGGAACCTCACAGCCCTCAGGGGAGAACCTGTGGACCTGGCCGGGCCTCTGGGAATGCCTTGGCCTGGTCCTCCAGGAGTGACTCGATGGGGTGGAGCCCGGCAGTCCTTGGGGTCAACCCTGAGGACTTGACCCGGCTTCCAGGTGTGCTGCATCAAGGTGTGGAGCTTGGCAGTTTGTGGGGTAACCCTGCCGACTCGACCAGACCCCCGAGGGCCTTGGCTTGTCAATGGGGGCTTGACCATAGTGAACCTGGTTCCCTGCCAATCTACCGTCTTTGAGGATGGGTGCTTTTCCACTTCCTGCCATAGCAATCTGTGTGTACCCATGTTTGTTACAGCATAATTAGAACCAGCCAAGTCTCTTCACAGTGTGAGAGTAGGAGGGAGTAAGTAAACCAAAAAAATATAGTTACTATCAGAGGGAAGATGACTGATTGGGTGGGAGAACAACAGAGATGAGGGAGGAGAAAACTGATTAACCAAATGAGCCATCATCTACGGTATAACTGAGCAACTAATGCAAAGATAACATTATGTAATACAGCATCCAGTGTTAATTCCCTACTATCTTCTCTATAATTTTGTATTTCCTTTATTGTTTTTGTGTTACTCTGGTTTATATATCTCCACTTTTTGGCTTTAAAATAAATAAATAATAATTTTTTGTTTTCTCTGGTGATCCTTGTGAATTTTAGTAGTAGGTTGCTATATCACTAATATCAAGGCCTCTCTTGGAATAGTCTGTACTATAGGGATATCTTCTGTGTGTAGGAGATCCTTGGTTTGTGTGTGTCCCAGTATCTTATCTTTGCAATTAATTGAGTGTGAGATGCTGGTTTCTGTTTGGCTCCATCTCCAGTCTTTTGGTGTAAGACTATGGCGAGGTTATTATCCCAGAGCTTCCCAATATTGTTTCACAAGGGAGAACTACTGATAACAACATATATGACATCCTGGCTAGAGTAGCACAATTAGTAATAAACCCAACTTAGAGACTGACCAACTGTGGTAACTATTGATTTTATACTTCAGACCATAGGAGCAAAGTCTACAGTTATATAACAGAACTGATAATAAATTAAGAGTTTGTATGCAAAGTGTTTCTGTTTGTTAGAGTGAATTTACCCTGGGTCCCTCCAGACAAGATGGTGGTATGTCCTGAGCACTTCCTTTGCTGGCTGCCCAACCCGCAGTATAGGAGTATGGGCCAGTCACCAGGGTTCCTCCAGCATGAGGCTCCCTGGATAGCAGAGGGGTGGTGGGTGGGGTTTGTCCCCCCCCCCCCAGGTGGCTCAATGAGGTTCCTGAGGCTCACTGTCACTCCCATGATGGTGGAAGTGGGGATAGAGTTTCTCCCCTTCTGAGCAGCTCACTGAAATCTAATGATTTTTCTATATATATGTGCATGTACATACACATGCAAATATATATATGTATATGTATGCTTGTATTATATACCTATAGATTAATTAAAATAATTGAATGAACTACTGTGCTCTTGTATTTGTAGGAATACATCAAAGCTTTGTATTTTTCCTACTTTTCTTTATAGTCTTAAGGAAATGAAGGAACAATTTCTAGCTGTCACTTTAACTATTGTGGTGATATGCTAGGATGAATTAGACAAACTGATGGGTGCACTGTGGCATGAGATGCACAAGCAAAACATTCATATGCATAGAGAAATAACTGAGAATTTCCTTAGAAAAAGGCTTTTTATATGGTCACATATAACTTAGTTACTAAATAATTGACTTTTGTGAATATCCATTTCTTTTTAAGTAATTTTGCATTTTCAAAATTGAGATCTGTCATAGGGACAATTTATATACTACTCTTTTCATCTGCCATTATAGCCTATTTTACCACACCATAAAGTATTGAATGAATGAGTCAGGCATGGTAGTGCACACCTGTAATGCCAGCACTCAGGAGGCTGAGGCAGGAGATCTGCTCTGAGTTCTAGGTCAGCCTGGGCTACATAGTGAAATCCTATCACAGACAAACAGCAAACATAAATAAATAAATAAACAAGTAACTATTGGGTGAAAAGTATTGTTTCTCCACAAGCACTGAAAAGACCACCCTTTTATCACATGACCCTGTCCAATCCCAAACCCTTTTCATCATAGATATTTGGACCAGAGGTATGTCAGAGGTAGAAAAACCATAACTCAACTATACTTATTAATCAGCTAGTTTCTCATAGGGTTTTAGCCTGAATGACATCGGTCCTAGTGAACATGTTGCCTGTACGTTTTTCACATGTGTATGATTGTTTCCTTAGGGCATATTCCTTGAAAGTCACCTACTTTGTTAAAATGATTGGCTACATTAAAACCTTGCCTTATACTGCCAAGTCACTGTCCAGGAAGGTCATTTAATACATGTCTTCATGCAATGGAAAATGCCTGTCTGACATCCTTTTTTCAATTTCTAATGTTCATTTATTTCAGAAGTCATCCATGAACATGATTCTAATAAGAAAATGGCAATGAAAACCCATGAAGGGGGCTTAATTACAGTCTGATTCTTCTTTTTTTGATTATTTTACATTTAAAATAAAAACTTTAATGGATCCCAAATTTTTCTAAGGCCAGTTTCAAGTGGTCACCATGGAATTCAGGTTGGAAGGGAAACTTGTGGCATCAGGAAGAAAGCAATGGAGTGTAAAGATGGCCTAGTAAGGAGGCAGACATGTTTTGATGAGTACAGTAGGAGAGTAAAGAAAATGATGGTAAGGAGACTGTGGTCATCAGATCTCCATGAGTTCACACTTTGCCTCTTTATCAGGGTTGGAAGTACCAATGAGGCAGTCTACTTTCCCCTCAAGATTTAGTACAGTGGGGACATTTACCAAGGAGTTTTTAAAAGTTTTGTACCTGAAGAGAATAAATGATGAGATATTAGAGAATACTCTTCTCTGGATATGGTCACTGGCCTGAGCAACTTTGTCTAAAGCCAATGTGGAATGGGGGGCAATTGTTTTCTGACTGTTGGTCCAGGGATCAGCAAACTACCACACACAAACTGAGAGCTAAAGATGGGTTTTGTATTTTCAAATAGTTGAAAAAGGTAGAAGAAGAATATTTTGGGGTGTGTGAAAGTTTTATAACATTCAAATTTCAGTATTTATAGATAAAGTAGTTGAGCACTTGAGTAGCTGTGGTAGTCTGAATGGTCCACAAAGACTGAAATATTCACATACTTTATAGAAAAATTCCACTTATGCCCATGACAGGATGGCTTCTTTTTTTCAGTGCCTATGGACTCCAGATAGTGGAGTGGTCACTTTACATGCATTTTCTCATTTAATTTTCACAACACTTCCTGGCATATGGAGATCGAGTCACATTTTATATTTGGAACTCGGAAGTTTTAAGAAGCATTCTATACCTGGTGAAATGATGGAGCAATAGAGTTTCAAAACCAAGTATCCAACCGGGGAACCCAGACATTTAGTTGTTTGAAAAGTGGTTAATAGACATCTCTCTTTTTAATTAAAATTTATTTTTAGAGATAAAAGAAGTGAAATATATTAACGAACACACAGACATAAACAAAACAGCATAAAAACTAAAAACAGTACAGAATTTCAGACAGGGTGAAAAGAAATTAACAATGCTTGTTGTATTACATAGTGGTATCTTCATATTGGCTACTCAGATAAGCAAATACAGACATCCAAGAATGATCCACAGAATTAAATATCAACTGTTACTTTCAAGAAAGCAATAGAAATGAGTAGTACAGTTACCCCAGCCATCTTGTGTGTGTATATATACATATATATTTCCCCTTTCTTCATTATTTCCTCCTCTCCCTCATCCCAGTCATTCTTTCCTTTTGAGCAGTTTCTTTCACTTTCTCACTATCTATTGTACCTTTCAGATTTTTAGATTTCACTTACTCTTTTAAGTTCTTATACTAGGGAGATAATATATTTATACATGTGAGTCTTATTTATTTCACTTATGGGTATGGTCTCTAGTGGTGACCATTTACCTATAAAAGTGTCA